>JAJOOE010001178.1:0-27489 GCA_036250405.1 Solanum raphanifolium
CTAAACCAAAAACTTCAAACATGAAACGCTAGAGCCTTATCCCTTAACCCTAAGCCCTAAACCCTAACCCTAAACCATTAATCCTAAACCATAACCCCTAAATGTTAAACCCTAAACCTTAAGCCCTATACAATAAACTTTGATCCCTAAACCCTAAGCCCTTAACCATAAACTACAAACCCTAAACCCTACACCCTAAACCATAATCTTCAAACCCTAAACACTAAACCCTAAGCGCTAAACCCTAAACCCCAAAACTAAACCCTAAACCTTAAACCTTAAACCGTAAACCCTAACCCTAAACCATTAAAAATAAACCCTAAACCCTAAACCATAAACCATAAACTTCGAACTGTAAATCCTAAACAATAAACTTCAAACCTTAAACCTTAAACATTAAACGTAAATACTAAACCCTAAACACGAAATGCAAACCACTAAACCCTATACCCTAAATCCTAAACCCTAAAACCTAAACCAAAAACCCTAATCCCTAAACCCTAAAACCTAAACTTGAAACCCAAAACCATAAACCCTAAATGTTACATACTAATCCCAAAACTCTTAAACCCTAAATCCTAAACCCTAAACTATAATCCCTAAACTCTAAATTCTAAACCCTAAACCCAAAATACTAAACCCTAAATTCGAAACCAAAAACCCTAAACTCTAAACACTAAAAACTAAACCCTAAACCTTTAACCATAAGCCCTAAACCCTAAACATTAATTCCAAATCTTGGAACCCCAAACCCGTAACCATAAACCTTAACGTAAGTCTAGACCCTTAATCCTAATCCCTAATCCCTAAACACTAAGCACTAAATTTGGAACCCTAAACCCTACACTTCAAACCCTAAACCTAAAATCCAAAACACTAAACCCTTAACTATAATCTTTGAACTCTAAACCCTAAACCCTAAAACCTAAACCTTAAACCCTAAACCCAAAACTCTAAACTCTATACCCTAAATCCTAAACCAGAAATCTTAAACCCTAGACCCTAACCACTAAACCCTAAAACCTAAAACCTAAACCATAAACCCTAAACACAATACCCTTATCCTGAAACTCTTAACCCTAAACCTTAAACCTTAAACCCTAAAGCCTAAACCCTAAACCCTAAAACCTAAACCTTAAACCCTAAACCCAAAACTCTAAACTCTATACCCTAAATCCTAAACCAGAAATCTTAAACCCTAGACCCTAACCACTAAACCCTAAAACCTAAAACCTTAACCATAAACCCTAAACACAATACCCTTATCCTGAAACTCTTAACCCTAAACCTTAAACCTTAAACCCTAAAGCCTAAACCCTAAACATGGAACTATAAACCCTAAACTCTAAGGCTACACCCTAATTCCGAAAATCATAACTATAGAAACTAATCCCAAAACCCTAAACCCGTAACACTAAACACCAAACCCTAAACCCTATACCGTAAACCATAAACTTCAAACATGAAACCCTAATGCCTAATCCCTAAACCCTTAGCCCTAAACCCTAATCCTAAACCATTAATCCTAAACCCTAAAACTAAACCCTAAATCATAACCTCTAAATGCTAAACCCTAAACATTAAACAATAAACAATAAGATTTGAACCCTAAACCCTAAGCCCCAAACTCTAAACCCTTAACTCTAAACACTAAACCCTAAACCTAAACCATAAACCTTAAGCTCTAAACCATAAACCCTACACTCTAAACACTAAACCCTATACCTTAAAATTCGACTCCTAAACCTTTAACCCTTCGCCCTTCACCCTAAACCCTAAACCCTAAATCCAACACCCTAAACCCTAAACCCTAAACCCTAAACACTAAATGCTCAACCCTAAGCCCTAACCCTAATCCTTAAACCCTAAACCTTAACCCATAAACCCTAAAATCTAAACCCTAAATCGTAAATGCTACATCCTAATCTCCAAACTATTAACCCTAAACCTAAAATCTAAACCAGAAACCCTGAACCTGAAACAAAAAACCCTAAACCCTTAACCCTAAAATCTTAGCCCTAAACCCTAAACTCTAAACCCTAAACCCTAATTCTGAAACATGGAACCCCAAACCCTAAATCCTAAACCCTAAACAATAACCAAAACCTAGACCCTAAACCCTAATCCCTAAACCCTAAACATTAAACCCTAAAACCTAAATCGTAAACTTGGAACCCTAAACCTTAAACCCAAAACCAAAAACCTAAACCTTAAAGTTTAAACTCTAAACCCTAAACCCTACACTCTACACCCTAAATTCTCAACCCTATAACATAAACTTCAAACTCTAAACCCTAAACCCTATACCATAAACTTCGAACAGTAAACCCTAAACCATAAACTTCAAACCTAAACCCTTCACCCTAAACACTAAACCCACAACTCTAAACCATATACTCTAAACCCTAAACTCTAAACCCTAACCCTAAACCTTAAACTCTAAATCCTAAATCCTAAACCCTCATTATCTCATGATTTTTTTCTCTCTCTAAAAAAATTCTGTGTCTAGAGTTTTCCCAACAATCTAGCTATCTCGGCTAATTCCCAATGTTTCAGCATCCATAGGATGGAAGGAACATCTCCATCTGATCGATTCAGGCCACCACATCTATCTATAGTGATGCACAAGGCAAATAAACCTTCCCCGCTACAAGAATCGACCTCAGAATTAACGTACAACTCCTCACAGGTGAGAGAAGAGGCTATCCATACTGCAATGGCGGAAATGGAGTAAGATGGAACTCATACAAATATTTCCATGGAAGATTCGAGTCAAATACAAGGAAAAGGGACTGGTGACAAAGACTCCCAGTCCCAAGATCTACATGATAGTCAAAAAGCACACGATTTCACCCTCCCAGTTGAGCAAAATCCACAAGCCGGCGGCGAGTAGCGCAGGTGAATCGCCCCGTTGCGCCACCAAATTCGAAGCATTGCTGAGGTGATTTGCGATGAATCTGATATTGGGGATTGTAATACTGGTCGTGTTGGTCATAACATTGAATCTTCAAGTACATTCCATGGTGGAATTGCTGGTTTAGGCGATTCTGCCGGAATTCTGGCGCACAAAAATTTGCAGTACGAAGAGGATATGCGGGTCCTAACACAGACACAAATTCAACATAGGGAAGGAAAGCAACATGTTCAAGAAATGGGACAATCTAGCACTTCTCATATGGATGAGCAACTCATCAAGAACAGGGCAAGGATACAGGTATATATCATATTGATAAATCTCGTACAACTGTGATTACTGCAATTCAAGCCTCTTTGAATTCTGGTACTGAGCATCGTAAAAATGAGAATGATCAAATGAAAATATGGGTTGTTAAAGAACAGGGGAAAGGTAATACGGTCAAGGCTAACATTAGAGCGATCAACAACAGGTTTATCAGGATAATTTTCCTAGAATTTCTAGCAATTTTGATAAAAAAGTTCCTAAAGCTAATACAAATAATGTTAGGAGTGATCGTCCTCAAGTTAATCCTCTTAATCCTCCAAAATCTGATCCATTGGCTGCACCTACTCCCTACACAGTCGTGCAAACTTATGTTGATCGACTTAGATATAATCAGGCTAAGTGTGATGTTCCCATTACCTTAACAGCTCCTGAAATCACCACTAAACAAGGCCTCCCTGCTGTTCTGTATGTGAAAGAAAAGGTCATGCGAGATTTAGCAGTAGCTTGCAAATATACTCTCATTGGGAAATTTAGTAACACCATGCCTAAAGTGGAGCTTATTAGGACTAATTTCATACTACAAACTCAATTATCGGGTGGAGTTAAAATTGCACATTTTAATTCTACACATTTGTACATTGATCTTGATATTGAGCTTGATTACAATATGGTTTAGACTAAGCAAAGGATGAGTATAGTTAGGCAGGTGATGAGAATTCAAGTGTGGACTCCTAATTTTAAACTTGCTGAAGAAACTCCTATAGTCCCTATCTGGATTTCTCTGCCTGAACTACTTTGGCATTGTTATAATAAGGAGTTTGTTTTTGGCCTGCTTTCACCTATTAGCAAGGTTTTATACTTAGATTCAACTTCTATTAAAAAGACTAGGGGTACTCAAGCTATGCTGAAGGTACAAGTTGATCATACTCAAAAGAGACCTCCTTATATTTGGATGGGTTATATAGGGGAGGATATCACTGATGGGAGATGGAAGAAAATAGAATATGATAATATTCCTAATTATTGTTTCTACTATAAGCATCAAGGGCATTTGGAAAGTGATTGTACCATAAGGCAAAAAGATGAGGATAAAAAGAAAAAGGAAATGGAGAATGTGAGAAACAAGAATAATAAAAAGATGGACAAAAATCAACAACAACCAAAGGGTCAAAAAGAAGTTGATCAGAAGGAGGGTACCAATCAGCAGTATAACCAGCAAAGAGATCAGGAACAAAGGCAGTTTCAGCAAGAGGATCACTGGCAAACACAAAAAATGAGGAACAATAATCAAATACAGGCACCTAGAGGCAATACTACAGAAACAGAATAGTCCACCAAGCAGGCAGATATAACTATTATTTCTACACAAAACACCTATATTAATCTTGATGTGCAGGAGTCATCACCTAGTTTAGAGGCACTGGACAAACACAAAGGCAACAGAGGTGATAACATATATCAGACAACAATAAACAAGTAGCAGGACCAAGGAGACCAAATCAGAAATACAACACCAAATACTAGAAAGGATAACACTAATGAGCAGTTACAGGTGGATATAGTTCCTACAATTACAACAGGTAACAATAAAGGAAAGGAAGTTCTTACAGTGCAAGCTAGTATATGTATTGACTCAACGCTCCTATCCCCTAAACCCATTGATAATGTTGTCAATACTATTGCTGAGGAAGCTGTTGGAGGTTTGGTTGGGAGAGGACAGCAGACACATACTAACTTGCAGGAAAGGGTGTCCAAAGAGGGGGGGGGGGGAACCGACTCATGTTATACATGAAAAAGTGGAATTTGACTATAGTGGATACTCTAGAGCCCCTCCTATCCCTTTCACAAATCAGCAGAAAACTGGAACTCAACAAGTTACTGATACAGGGCAACAATAGGGTAGATTCAATAACAAGTCTGGGGACATATTGAGTAAAAAGAAAAGAGAGGCTCCAAAAAAGAGATTGAAACAGAGTACTGACCAAGATCCAGATGGTACAGATGAAGGTAAAGAAACTGAAACACATGCTGATGAACAAATAGCCAATAAAGCCAAAAAAGGTAAGTTGACTCCTGATGATTATGGGGCAATTAACTCTGAGGATGAGATGGATCCTGATAATCAATCTATGGATGAGTCTGATGAGGATGCAGAGGACACCAAGCAGCATACATGTCATGTTTTAGGTTCCACTTTCTAGGATAAATGCTCAGATATTCAAAGAATGACAGAACAACAGGGTTTATCCCCAAGGGGAAGGAAATAGTCTAGACACAACCCTCATCAGCCTATCAATAGTATGTCTGACACCTCTAGCAGGCCCATGACTAGGTCCAAATCAAAAGGTTATTATTGATTAAGGCCATTTGTTGGAATGCTAGGAGTATCAACACCAAATGAGCCTTGGAAATGTTAAAAACACTCAAGAAACTTTATCATCTATCTATTGTTGCTATCCTGGAACCATTTGCAGATAATTGTCATATTGACATGGTGAGAATTAATCTCCAAATGGATCATGCAATCAGTAATCCTAAGGGGGAAATTTGGTTGTTTTGGTCTAATGAAGTCATTGGTCATATTCTTGAAAAGTATGATCAGCACATCATAGTCACTTTTAAGCACACTGATATCCCGGATAAATTCATGATGTCATTTATCTATGCTAAATGTAAGGACTATATGAGGAGACCTTTGTGGGACAGGCTAATGTTTTATGCTAATATGGAAATACCATGGTGTACAATTGGTGATTTCAATGTTATCACAACTATAGAGGAGAAGCTTGGGGGAGTACCTCACAATATAAATAGGAGTTTTGAATTTATTGGAGTGATAGAGGTATGTGGATTGACTGATCTTGGATACACAGGGATTCCATTCACATGGTGTAATCAAAGAGATGCAGAAGCTAGAGTTTGGAAGAGATTAGATAGGTCTATGGTTAATGATAAATGGCTAGAGGTTATGCCTCAAACTACTAGTGAGAATTTATCCTCTGTTGTTTCTGATCATAGTCCCATGTTGATGGAAATGATTAGGGATAATGAGAGTCATACTAAATATTTCAAGTTCTTACATTTTTGGGTTGAAAATGTCAACTTTATTAAAATAGTACAACAGTGCTGGGAAAAAGGAGTTACTGGCAATCCAATGTGGAGATTACATCAGAAAATGAAACGAGTAGCAGGCCCACTTAGCAATTGGTCAAAACAAGAGTATGCAGATATCTTTACCAAGGTAAAGTAATTTGAGGAAAGTATCAGGAAATCTGAGGAGGAACTTATGACTAACAACACTGAAGCTCTTAGACATAAATTGCATCAGATGAATGCAACCTACATTAGGTATTTGAAAATGGAGGAATCTATCTTTAAACAAAAGACACAACTATAATGGTTTAAGGATGGTGATGCCAATACCAAATACTGCCATGCCTTGATGAGAGGTAGAAGAAGGAGGTTATTTCTGCATAAGATTTGTATTGAAAATGAGGTGTGGATACAAGGTGAGGATCAAATAGCTCATGTAGCTTGTGATTATTATCAACAAATATTCACTGGTCAGAATGATAAAATAGATGAAATAGTACTTCATCATATTCTTACAGTAGTCACTCCTCCACATAATGAGATGATGCAAGCAATGCCTAATATAGAGAAACTCAGACAAGTTGTTTTTGCTATGGTTCCAAATTCAGCAGCAGGTCCTGATGGTATAGGGGGTAAATTTTATCAAGCTTGTTGGAGTATCATTAAAGAAGATTTGCTAGCAGCTGTACAATCTTTCTTTTGTGGTAACATTATGCCTAAATTCATGACTCATTCATGTTTAGTTTTGCTTCCCAAAACTAAGCAGCCTATCAAATTCACAGATCTTCAACCTATCAGGCTTAGTAATTTTACTAATAAGATAATTTCCAAATTATTGAGCATGAAATTAGCTACTGTTTTTCCCTTATTATTATCAGATAATCAGACAGGCTTTGTTCGAGGTAGAAGCATTACAGAAAGTATCATGCTTGCACAGGAGATTACTCATGGTATTAAAAAACCTCATATAGGAAATATTGTTGATATCAAATTTGATATGACCAAGGCATATGATAGAGTGTCTTGGTCATTTACATGTTTGGTACAAAGGAAATTTGGTTTTGGGGAGTTATTCATTGACTTAGTATGGAGGATAATGAGTAACAATTAGTATTCTATTATCATTAATGGTCACAGACATGGTTTCTTTCATTCCACTAGAGGACTTAAGCAAGGTAACCCTTCATCTCCTGCCCTATTTATTTTACGAGCAGAGGTATTGTCAAGATTGCTTAATTCTCTGCATCAAAATCCAAGTTATAAAGGTTCCTTTATGGAACCTAAAGGACCTCAGATCAATCACTTAAGTTTTGCAGATGATGTTATTGTTTTTGCTTCTACTGATAAAGAATCTTTGCATCTCATTATGGACAGGTTAGGGGAGTATGAACATACTTCTGGCCAGCTTATTAACAAAGAAAAGAGCCATTTTATGCTCCCAGACAATACCTCACTCGACATTATCAATACCATTCAAGAAGTTACTAGTTTTTCCTAGAAAAGTAGTCCTATTACTTATCTAGGTTGTCCTTTGTATATTGGTAGACAAAGGATCATTTATTACTCTTGATTAGTTGAGAAGATCTCCAAAAAGGTTTGTGGATGGCAGGCAAGGGTGCTTAGTTTTGGGGGTAGAATTACATTGATCAAACATGCTTTGCAATCTATACCAATACATACTATGGCTGTAATTTCACCCCTCAACACTACTATTAAATAAATTGAGTCCATTATTCCAAATTTTTTCTGGGAAGGGATCAGGATAAAGGAAAATGCCATTGGGGTTCTCTTAATACCATGAGTTTACCATGTATAGAAGGAGGGTTAGGGATAAGAAAACTATCAAATATTTGCACCTCGTTACAATATAAACAATGGTGGAATTTCAGGTCTAAAGTTTCTTTATGGAGTCAATTTCTTAAATCCAAATATTGTCAAAGAGCTCATCCAGTTGCAAAAAAGGTGGATATTGGTCAGTCTTTGATGTGGAAATATATGATGAAGAACAAGATTAAAGTAGAGGATCATATAGGCTGGAAAATGAACTCTAGAAGCTACTCTTTTCGGTGGGATGATTGGCTAGGAGGGGATGCTCTAGCTAACTATACTACTTTTGTATCAAGTCTCAATAATGCTACTATTGCTCATTTTCTAGTACATGGAAAATGGAATGAAAGGAAATTGAGGCAATAGGTTCCACCTCTCCTTCTTCCTTCTATTTTAAATACTAATTTTCAGATTGTGCAGGGAGTTAAAGACAGAGCAGTATGAAGACACACCGAATCTGGAAAATTCACTTGTACATCAGCCTGGGAAATTTGTAGATATAAGAAGGATACTGCAGTTATTAATTCTCAAATTTGGCATAGACAATACGACATAAATTTCGAACTAATGAAAAATTACCATATTTTGGAGTGGAACCTGTGAAGTGTTACTGTTGTATTCAGTAGGGATGGGATGAAGTAGATCACACCTTTATTCAAGGACATTTTGCAGCTCATATACGGAAGTTCTTTGCTGGCAGCATGGGTCTCTTTTCTCAGCAGAATTCACTGATTAACCAACTAATGTGCTGGAGTGGGATTATAAGGAAGAATGCAGCACACACGACAATTATACAGACTCTTCCTAAAGTCATATGCTAGAATTTATGGAAAAATAGATTCTCAGCCAAATATGGAGGAAAGAAATCCAGTATCCTCAAAGTCAATTATTTGATTCTCAAAGACATGTTTTTAATTCATAATTATGTTTTTCCTTACCTTCAGTTCCCTGTGATTTGACCAAAAGTGGTGGAATGTATTGAACGATGTACATAGGAGATAAGAGTTACTTTAGTTATGTGGAAGACCCCTTCTCCTAGCAGATATAAGTTGAACACGGATGGAAGTGCTTTACACAATCCGGGGAAGATTAGAGCGGGAGGTATTCTAAGAGATGATCAAGGGGTCCTAATAAATGCTTTTGTTGTACCTCTTGGTGAAGGGACAAATAATCAAGCCGAGGTGGAGGCTGCATGTTATAGATTAAATTGGTGCATACAACATGGTTACACTAATATCATATTAGAAGTTGATTCTGAATTACTAACTAAGTGGATATTGCAGGTCGCTATTCCTCCTTAGAGGATGCACAAGTATATACAGGAATTACAAATTTTATCTAACCAATGTGTGTTTTTACAGTGTATTCATACTTACAGAGAGGCTAATAGTACAACTGACCTCTTAGCCAAGCATAGCCACAAACAAGATTTTGTACAAAACTA
This sequence comes from Solanum raphanifolium, assembly GCA_036250405.1. NCBI lineage: Eukaryota > Viridiplantae > Streptophyta > Magnoliopsida > Solanales > Solanaceae > Solanum > Solanum raphanifolium. The sequence goes on from JAJOOE010001178.1 coordinate 9,546, forward strand.
TTACACTCATCATCAATTACCACATGCAGCTAAAGGAAGCTATGTTTTGGGGAAAATGGGAGTACAAAGTTTCAGAAGAAAGAAGTTGAAAAGGATCAAGCAACAACCTTGACTTGATGCTCATTACGGGCAGAAAAAGGACTGCAATACACAAGCATAAAAGCTATACATCGGTTATCCTGTCAAGATAGAGGTATTACAGTATACCAATAGTCTCAATTAAGTCATAAAAATGATTCATACAATTCTTATCCTGAAGATACATGCCATCCAAATTCACTATGTCTTTTTAGGTATAGTTATTTGAGTAGGCTTAGTTATTTTGTTCTTGTAAAGGCAGAGTCTCCCTTATTTATGTATTATTAGTAACTTTGTATGAAAAGATGAGTCCTCTCTAGGTTCTTAGCTTAATTTTATATCTTATTGTATAGGGTTGAGTAGACTAACCTTAGTAGGTAGGTCGACTTTTGACCCACCTTAGGTTTGTAGGTACGGTATATGTCCCCCTCTTTGTATTTTTTGAATTTTATATATGATAATTGTAACACCCCAGAAATTGTATGACTTAAGTTATAGCCTCACCTTATGAATAATGACTTAAAAATAGTCAAAATGATGTTTATAAACCTAAACTAATGTAATTGACTTAGTTTAGAAGAGTAAAAGTCAAAACGTCAAGAAACGACCACGACGTTCGGAAACTAGAGAAGAATATTTTCTAGTGTGTCCTTAGGTTTTGGGCAGGTTTGGGAGTGTCGTATGATGGTATAATCTTGTAAAAAGGGTTAAAATAGGTAAACATATGTTAATAGGGTCAAAATATTTTAATACAACCCCCCGGGGCTGCCCTAAGGGGACCCGATGAGGACCCCAACCTTGGCCAAGCAAGCTGCCATGTCAGCTTGCAGATTGCACTTGGAGGGAATAGCTGCGTGTCGCGCACTTGCTCCCCCAAGGAGAAAAAATCCAGTTCACGATGCGGTCATGTCGCGGATTCTACTGTCTCGAAATTTAATTCCAAATATCTTCAGGGAACAGCCAAGTCCGCGACGAAAATGCAGAAATTCAAAAATCTATTTTTACTTTAATAAATAATCCATTTAAGTGAGGGGTATTTAGGGTACTTTAGGGCACGTGTATATAATGATTTTTAAGTCAATTTACCTCACTTTTATCACTCAAACACAAAACCCCAAAGATCTCAACCTAAAGTTCCTCCTTCTCTCGACTCTCTCTCTTCTCAAGGACTCCATTGAAGAATATTGGAACTTCAAGAAGAAGACCAACTCTCCAAGCTTTCAACTCAGATTTTTGTGGTTAATTATCTATAAGGTATGGTTGCTTATCACTCTTGGGATTCCTTTCCCCAAGAGGCCCCTTCAAGATGAATTTCAAAATCTTCAATTTTTAGGTTTCAATCCAAAAACGTGGGTCTTCTTTCTAAAGTGAAATTGATGTTATAAACTGACTTTAATTGAAGTTATATGAACAATTATGGATGAATTTATATTTAATTGGTGGTTTCTTGAAGAATTCCCCATGAGACCCATGTTTCTCCTTATTTTCCTTATTCTAACCCTAGTTTGCGTTGGATATTGATTGAAGGCTATGAATTGAATGTGATGTTATGTAATTCATGGTTGTATGATGATCTACCCTAGGTTATGTATAATTTCTATGAAATTAGGGTTGAGTATTTGAACGAAGCCTTGAAGGCTATGAAGGGAATATGTTAATTGCTTATATTGGTGTTGATTATGTTATTACTTCATAAATTACCTTGTATTATGTATTGGTTATGAATTTCTTGGTAATTGAAGTATGAATGTCCCACGAAGGTCAAGAAGGTATGAAGGTTGTTTCTTCTTTGAACTCATGTATGAAAGGTGAATTACATAGATTGTAATTATGCTATACCTAACGTGTTGTTGTGGTGTTGATGACCTAGTTTCCTCATCCTTAACCATCTACACTTGAATTAGCTATGAAGTATGTATGCACATTATGGTATGATTTCTATATGATTGAAAGGTAGTTCTCATGATTGTAGTGTAATGTAAAGTGAAAGGTTTACTCACTTGCTAAGTGTCTCTAAAGTGAAAGGATTGTTACTCACTTATGAACACATATGAGCTATTATGGTAAGATATCTACATAAGGGTCTATTAAAGGCTAATGTGAACTTATGTGATGACTAAAGATGATTACAAAAGGGAATCAAATGCTTAGCACCAAAAGTGCAGGAAAATGAGATGCGGGTCTCACGTTTAGTAAGTCCGGCTCCCCAGATGGGTTTCCTCACATTTAGCAAGTCCGGATTATCTACGGTATGTGTTGTCTCATGAGATGGAAACCCCCACGTTTAGTAAGTTACCATTTCTAGAAGCAATCTCCTTGACCCTTAACTATGTTCCCACATAGGACTCTAGCTTAGTGGATCCACCTAGATAGCTATGTACGAATGTTTACACCTTAGGCAAGTGTTAACCCTCTCTTTTCGTTGTGGGAGTAGAACACCGGATTCCATGTAGCTCTCATGGTCTATGTCAGTTATTGCAATATTTCCCTAATGTAAAAGTAAATGAAGGTATGAAAGGTGTGAACTCTTACTAGGGGTTTCTTAAGTGTTTCTAAATAGTGTAAGGGATAGTATGGGACTTCTCTTGCATATTGCACTTGTGGGAACCTAAGAGATGGTTGTAGTAGTGTTCTCTTATAATTTTGATGATTATGACTTATGTATGTTGAAGCTATGTTATGTATGATCATTAGGAATGTGGTAAGTTATGATGAGCTATGATCTTATGAATGTATGCATGAAGTAGGTTGCTTAATGTGATACTTCGCTTTGAATAGGGTTATAGGGTTCTATTCTTGGCATTGCACTAGTATTGCTTGGGTTGTCTACATGTTGGGATGATATTATGTTGGTTTCGACTATGATAATTAATTGTGTGCATATTGGATTTACTTGGCAAAAAGCATGTTTTGAATAAAATGTCATTTTATGCATGTTTCAATGGTTTTTATGCATAGTAGCCGTACTTAGTACGTGTGTTGTACTAACCCATATTTTCTCCCTTTTCCCAAACATTTAGGTTCGGGTCGTTGAGGATTCAAGCTTATTTCTAAAGACACTTGGAGTTGCTTCCCCAAGTTGGTGAGTCTTCAAGTCTGAGGACAAGACCCTATGATCTAGCTTCTATGTTTAGTTCTTTGCTTATATTGAAAGACATTGTTGTACATCCTATTTTCAAGACTTCTTATTAATGTAAGGGCTAAGTCCCATTTTCGATACTTCTATGTTTAGATGGTGCACTGCGACAAAGTTAGATTCTGTTTTTCATATATGAAGTAAAGTTGAACTTCCAAAGTAAAAGTTTTAAATTTTCCGTGATTTTGTTCTATGATACATGTTATAATGAATGCCAAGGGCTTGTATAAGACCTCTTCGAGGTCGAATATGCCGGTAACGACTAGGAGGTGCTCTCGGGTCGTTAAATTAGAAAAATAATTTTAAAAAAACCCTAAATCCTAAACACTAAAACCATAAACCCTAAATCCTAAACGCTACACCCTAATTTCAAAACTCTTAACCCAAAACCCTAAACATAGTACCCTAAACCCCAAACTAAGAACTCGAAACCCTAAACCCAAAACCTAAAACCCTAAACCCTAAACCCTAAACACTAAATTCTAAACCATAAACCATAAACCCTAAACCTTAACCCTAAATCCTAAAGCCTAAACACTAATTCCAAAACTTGGAACCCAAAACCCTAAACCCTAAACCCTAAACCCTAAACTAAAAACCCTAGACCTTAAACCCTCAACCCTAAACTCTAAACACTAAACTATATACCCTAAATCCTAAACAATAAACCCTAAACCTAAACCCTAACCACTAAACTCTAAAACCTAAACCCTAAGCCATAAACCCTAAACCTTAGACCCTTATCCTGAAACTCTTAACCCTAAACCTTAAACTATAAACTCTAAACCCTAAACTTGGAACTCTAAACCCTAAACCCTAAAACCTAAATGCCACACCCTAATCCAAAAACTCTTAATCCTAGACCCTAAATACAAAAACCCTAAACCCTAAACTGTAAACGCTAAACTTGGAAACCTAAACCATAAACCCCAAACATCAAACCCTAAACCCTCAACCATAAGCCCTAAACCCTAACCCTAAAAATTAATCCTAAATGAAAAAACTAAACCCTAAACCCTAAACCCTAAACCTAAAACCCTAAACAATAAACATAGAACACTAAACCCTAAACCCATAACTCTAAACTCAAAACGCTAAGCCCAAAACCCTAAACATTAAACCATAAACTTCAAACATGAAACCCTAAAGCCTAATCCCTAAACGCTAAGCCCTAAACCCTAACCCTAAACCATTAATCCTAAACCCTAAAACTAAACCCTAAACCATAACTCCTAAACCCTAAACACTAAACAATAAATTTTGAACCCTTAACCCTAAACTCTAAGTCCTTAACTCTAAACCCAAAACCCTAAACCTAAACCATTAATCCGAAATCGTAAACCTTTACGCTCTAAACCATAAAAACTACACTCTAAACCCAAAACCCTAAACCCTATACCATAAACTTTGAACCCTAAACCATAAATTCTAAACTCTAAACCCTAAACCCTAAATCCTAAACCCTAAACCCAAAACCCTAACCCTAAACCTTAAACCCTAACCCTAAAACCTAAAACCCAAACAATAAACCCTAAATCCTAAATGCTACACCCTTATCTCCAAACACTTAACTGTAAACCCTAAACCCTAAACATAGAACCCTAAGCCTAAACTCTAAACCCGAAACCCTGAACCTGAACCCAAAACCCTAAAACCTAAACCCTAAACCCTAAACCTTAAATCCCAAAACCTAAACCCTAATACCTAAACCCTAAAACCTAAACCCTAAACCCTAAACCCTAAATCATAAACTTGGAACCCTACACCTTAAATCCAAAACCAAAAACTAAAACCCTAAACCTTAAACTATAAATCCTAAACTCTACACTCTAAATCCTAAACTCTAAACCTTATACATTAAACTTCGAACCCGATACCATAAACTTCGAACACAAAACCCTAAACCGTAAACTCCAAACCGAAACCCTTAACTCTAAACCCTAAACCCTAAACCCTAAATCCTAAACCCTAAACCTAAAACCAAAAACCCTTACATTAAATATGAAACCATAAAACCTAAACCCTAAACCCTAAACCGTAAACCCTAACCCCTAAACCCTACACCCTAAAACCTAAACCCTAAACCATAATCCCTAAATCCTAAATACTACACCATAATCTCCAAACTATTAACCCTAAACCCTAAACTTGGTACACTAAACCCTACACTCTAAACACAAAACCTTGAACCCATAACCTGAAACCCTACACTACAAACCATAAACCCTAAACACTAAATCCTAAATCATAAACCATAAACCCTAAACCCTAAACCCTAACCCCTTAACCATAAATCCTGAACTCTAATTCCAAAACTTGGAACCCTAAACCCTAAACCGTAAACCCAAACCCAAACCTAAACCCTAAACCCTAAACTTTAAACCCTAAATCCTAAAACCTAAATCCAAAACCCTAAACTTTAATCCCTAAACCCTACACCTTAAAGCCTAACACTAAACCCTAAATCCTAAATCATTTACTCTAAACCCTAAATCCTAAACTTCGAACACTAAACCGTAAACCCTAAACCTTAAACCCTAAACACTAATCCCTAAACTATAAAACCTAAACCCTAAACCATAACCACTAAACCCTAAAACCTAAACCACAAACCCTAAACGGTATACCCTTATGCTGAAACTCTTAACCCTAAACCAAAAACATGGAACCTTAAACCCTACACCTTAAACGCTAAACCCTTACCCCTAAATGTTATACCCTAATCCCAAAACTGTAAACCCTAGACCCTAAATCCAAAACCCTAAATGCTAAACGCTAAACTTGGAACCCTAAACCCTAACCCTAAAAATTAATCATAAATGGTAAAACTAAACCTTGAACCCTAAACCCTAAACCCTAAACCCTAAACAAACTCCAAACACTAAACCCTAAACCCAAAGCCATAAACCTTAAACCCTAAACAATAATCTTTGAACACTAAACCCTAAACCCTAAACCCAAAACCCTAAACCATAATCATTGAACCATAATCCCTAAACCATAATCATTGAACCATAATCCCTAAACCATAATCATTGAACCATAATCCCTAAACCATAAATTTCAAATCCTAAACCCTTAACACTACATCCTATACCTTAAACCATACACACTAAACCATATACCCTCAACTGTAAACCATATACCCTAAATCCTAAACTCTAAACCCTAAATCCTATATCCTAAACTCTAATCTCTATACCCTAAATCCTAAACCGTAAACAATAAACTCTAAACCCTAAACCCTAACCCTAAATCTTAAACCTTAAACCATAAACCCAACACCCTGACTACTAAACCCTAAACCCTAAACCCTAAATGCTATACCCTTATTCTAAAACTATTAACCCTAAACATAAACTCTAAATGCTAAACACTAAATGATAAACCCTAAACCCTAAATCCTACACCCTAATCTCGTAACTTTTAACCCTAGACCTAAAATTCAAAACCCTAAATCCTAAACTCTAAACGTTAAACTTGGAAACCAAAACCCTAAACAATAAGCTTTAAACCCTAAACCTAAAAATTAATCCTAAATGCTAAAACTAATCCCTAAAACCGAAACCCGGAACCTTGAACCTTGAACACTAAAAAATAAACTTTGAACACTATACCCTAAACCCTAAAAGCTTCGAACCCTAAACCGTAAACCCTAACCCTAAACCATTAATCTTATACCCTAAATCTAAACCCGAAACCCTAAACTATAATCCCTAATCCCTAAACCTTAAACTGTAAATCCTAAACCCAAAACCATAAACTTCGAACCCTAAATCCTAAACAATAAACTTCAAACCATAAACTCTTAACCTTAAACCTTAAACCCCAAACCCTAACCACTAAACCTAATCCTTAAACACTAAACTCTAAACAATATACCCAAAATCTTGAACCCTAAACCCTAAACCTTAAATCCTAAACCCTAAACCCTAAATCTTAAACCCTAAATCCTAAACTCTAAACCCTAACCCCTAAACCTAAAACCCAAACCCTAAACGCTACACCATAATCTTGAAACTCTTAACCCTAAAAACCCTAAACCCTAAGCCTAAAATCCTAAACCTAAAATCCAAAACACTAAACACTAAACCCAAAATCCAAACCCTAAAACCTAAACCCTTAACAATAAACCCTAAACCATAATTCTAAATCATGGAACCCCAAACCCTTAACATTAAACACTAACCTAAACCTTGACCCTAAACCCTAAACACTAAACCATAAACCATAAACTTTGAACTTTAAACCCTAAACCATAAACTTTGAACCCCAAACCCTTAACCCTTAAACCTAAACTCTAAACCCTAAATACTAAACCCTAAACTTCGAACCCAAAACCCTAAACCCTTAGCTCAAAACCCTATATCCTAAATCCTAAACCATAAACCCTAAACCCTTACCCTAAACACTAAACCTTAAATCCTAAACACTAAAACCTAAACCCTAAGCCCTAAACCCTAAACCCTAAATTGTAAACCTAAACCCTGAACACTAAACCAAAAAACCTAAACACTAAACGGTATACCTTTATCCTGAAACTCTTAACCCTAAACCTTAAACCCCTAAACTTAGAACCGTAAACTCTAAACTATAAACACTAAACCTTAAATCCTAAACCCTAAACCCTAAATGATATACCTTAATCCTAAAACTCTTAACCCTAGATCCTAAATCAAAAACCCAAAACCCTAAACCCTAAACGCTAAACTTGGAACACTAAACCCTAACCTATAAAAATTAATTCTAAATGGTAAAACTAAACCCAAAACCTTAAACCCTAAATCTTAAACCATAAACCCTAACCACTAAACCCTAAACCATAAACCCTAAACCCTAAACCCTAAATGCTATACCCTTATCCTAAAACTCTTAAGCCTAAACCTAAACTCTAACCACTGAACCCTAATCATTAAACTCTAAATGCTAAACCCTAAATGATAAACCCTAAACCCTAAATGCTACACCCTAATCCCGTAACTCTTAACCCTAGACCAAAAATACAAAACTCTAAACCCTAAACACTAAATGCTAAAGTTGGAAACCTAAACCCTAAACAATAATCCCTAAACCTTAACCCTAAAAATTATTCCTAGATGCTAAAACTAAACCCTAAACCCCAAACCTTAAACCCTAAAAAAATTAAACTTCAAACACTAAACCTTAAATCCTAAACCCTAAACCATAATCCCTGAACCCTAAACCATAAACCCTAAATCCTAAACTATAATACCTGAACCTTAAACCCTAAATCCTAAACCCTAAACCATAAACTTCGAACCCTAAATGCTAAACAATAAACTTCAAACCATAAACCCTAAACCCTAAACCTTAAACCCTAAACCCTAAACCCTAAATCAAAACCCCATCGCTTCCTCATTTCTCAATTTTTTTCTCTCTAAAAAATTCGCGCACAAACTTAGCTACACCAGGCGGAAATACACAGTTCACCGGAATGGCCACAGAGCCGTCGGGGAAGCAGCTCCGACCACCGGAGCAGTCTCATTCGACGCGCAATTCCAGTATGAACAAACCCCAACAGGGCGCTTCGCCAGATTCATCAGACAACTCTTCGAAATTGCGAAGAGTTGAAGCGATCCATGTCACGATTTCTGAAGAAGAGTTGGACTGGGCTCGAAAAATTTTGTCCCTAGAGCAATCTGGAATGATTCGTGTTAACTCAACTGGGTATCATGAATCTACACCTAAAGATCTACCTACAGTCCAAAAATCAAATGATTCCATCGCCCAAATCGCGAGATCTACGAAGGCGATTTCTGGGGAAATTTTCGCGAAATCGCCAGAACTGCGCCCCCAAATTCGAACAACTTCTGATGAGATAAATGAAACTCCAACCACTGGGGAATCATCCCCAGGTCAAGGAGTACATCTTACTGAAAATTTGGATCATTTTGACGGTAAAATTTCTGACGACATAAATTCCGACAAAGACGCCGGAGCTCCGGTCAGCAATGTCAATGCAGGGTCACACCAAATGAACCCTGGTGCTAAGGATAACTTCAGGAAGGTAAGAGAACACCTAAATCAGCAGCTACATATTAATGTTGGCTCTTCTAACCTGCAGGAACAATCTATAGCCAATGTTGCTGATCATCACAAAGGAGATGAAGGGGGATCAATTCGAAGGACTAGTGTGTTGCATCAAGATCACAACCAGGGCAATGAACTTACTTCAAACCAAATTATGCAACCATTACAACAAGACCAAGAGAAGCTGTTCACAATGGACTTCACTGATGGCAAGGTACAGGGGAAAATGCAGGGGAATCAGGAACAACTAGCAAATGATGAGGCTCATTCAGGGACATCTAAAGACAAACAGCATGGCAATGGGGAGAAGACCAAATGGAAAGTTAAAGATACCATAAACTCCAATGCAACAAAGCAAAGATAATGGACGGATACAGCCAGGTAATACCAACAAGGAGAGGGCAGGTAAGTTCGTTAATTTTGCCCCTAATGTTGCTGATCATAGTGACACTTCTAGGAATAAATTGCATATTGGTCAAAATGAGCTTGGGAAAGGTCGAGTTGTTGTGCAGGCTGATCGAAACGAGGTTACGGGACAAGCTGGGGAACTCAGTCATATGAGCCATGATATCGACCCCAAAATCCTCCCACCACCCCTCAAAGTATCCTCAAACTTTGATAGTTACAGACCTAACCAGCTAAGAACTAACCAAACTAGCCCAAAACAAAACCAACACAAACCTCTTGTTAATAGCACCTTTTTAAAAAATGCTAATCATCAAATCCCGGATCCTTCCCCCCCCCCCCCACTATCTTCCAATCCTTAGCTACTCGACTCAAAGCCATCCAAACCAAAAATTCAGTCCCCATGGACATAATCTCTCCTATTATTACTACTAGACAAGGATACCCCTCTATAACTTTTCATGAAGAGGATTTCATGCAAAAAATGCCGGGAAGATGTAAATATACTCTTGTAGGTAAATTTACTAATGCTATGCCAAAGATGGAGGTCATTAGAAAGAGTTTCGTTGCTCAAACTCAGCTCACTGGAGGGGTTAAGATTGTACATTTCAACTCAAGGCATATTTATATCGATTTGGATAATGAGGCTGATCATATTTCAGTCTGGACAAAACAGAAGATGTTCATTGCAGGTCATCCTATGAAGCTACAGGTGTGGACTCCTACATTTAAACCTGCTGAGGAAACTCCTATCGTGCCAATCTGGATCACCCTACCCGAGCTCCCATGGCATTGCTACTATATGGACATCCTCACTCCATTGCTGTCCCCGATTGGTAAGGCTTTATATCTGGACTCTGCAACTATGCAAAATACCAGGGGCAGTGTGGCGAAAATACGAGTCCAAATAGACATCACTAAAGAAAGACCTCAACATGTGTGGCTAGGCTTCTCGGAAAAAGATCCTTCTCTAGGTAAGTGGCAAATCATAGAATTTGAAGATGTTCCCTCGTATTGTCTATACTGTAAGCACCAGGGCCATGTTCTTGGAGAATGTCATGTGAAGGAAAGGGATGAAGTAATAAAACAAAGGAAGGAGTTGGAAGCTAACAAGAAAGGTCATGAGAAACAGCCAAATCTGAACTCAAAAAATAATCAGCAGCATGAGGAAAGTAAGGAAAAGTCTCTATCGAATAGGCAAAACAATGCTAGCAGGCCAACTAAAGTGGCTGTCACACACAAAGAGGAACAATGGCAAATACAAACCAGGAAGAAAAACAAAAATAACCAACAAAATCAGGAGCCAGGTAAGACTCAAAATTCTCAGGTGCAGCCACAGCAAGTCCAAACATCTCACACTCCACAGACTATCCAGAAAACAGGTATGAATTCTAAAACTCCTGTGATCGAAATTGAGGAATCTGGTGATCAGATTCCTATACCCCCATCCCCTGTGAATGTTGATGTTGAGAAATTTGGTGTTGAAAATGAGGTCCCATCCCCTGCAACCCCCCTATTTGTAGCTGCTGAAGTTTTCGGAGGGAGGATGGTAGTAAAGGAGAAAAACATTAACTTGCAGGAAGGGGTACCTAAGGGGAGGGAAATGTCTCATGTTTTGCATGAGAACCAAATGGCTGACCCTAGGAATGACCTTCCAGCCACTGCTACCACGACAAGTGTTGCCCAACAACATCAAAGACAGGTACAGCACAGTACTGAAAGAAGCCAGCAGGTACATATCAGTAGGAAGGAGGATAATCAGACCAAGGGCTTGATGGCAAAGGATATGGGAAACAAACCAAGCTCCAGTAAACAGGTGGAAACCCCCAAGAGTAAGAATAAGCCAAGCAAGAAGAGGAGGGAAGCTATTAAGAAGAAGCAAACTGAGCAACATCACCAAGAACAGACTCAAAATGGCAATAATGAAGAAGGGGTAAACCCTTGTAAAAAATTCATCATGGTGGAGCAAGTTATGGATGTGATTCCTCTTAGAGCTCAATACAATACCCCCACTCCGGGAAAACCTCCTGATCAGGCCAAAGTGACTGTAAGAGATGAGTATGAGGTGGAAAATTCTGAAGATGAAATAGCAGAACATAATCCACCTAACAATGCACAATATGAAGATGATGAGACTAGTGAACTATTAATCAAAGCGTTTAGCCCAAACAATGATACAGAAGTTGACAAGGAGCTGCAGCAAGTTACCAACAAACAGGGACTCTCTCCCAGAGGCCTGCATTTGGAAAGGCTACCTCTCAAAAAATCATCCTCAACCACTCCTGTAACAGCAGGGAGACCAAACACTAGACTATTTATCTCTAAATCATCCCAATGATTAGTACAATTATATGGAATGTGCGAGGTATCAATACCCAAGGTGTTATAGAAAGACTCAAGAATCTCAAAAACATACATCATGTTTCTATGATTGCCATTTTGGAACCTTTCTCAGGCCAAGCCCACGTAAACATGTTTAAAAGTATGCTTGCCATGGATAATGCTACTAGTAATGTCAATGGTAAAATTTGGTTATTTTGGATAAATGATATAGCTTGCAAGGTTCTAGAAAATGATGAACAACAGATTACTTGTGAAATCAACCACACTGAAGCTCCTGAAACTTACATCAAGACCTTTGTGTATGCCAAATGCAAAGATTATCTCAGAAGGCCACTCTGGGACAGGTTACTTCATTATGCAGACACTAGAAATGCCACCCCTTGGTGCACTGTTGGAGATTTCAATGTTATAACGGATACTGATGAAAAGCTGGGAGGCATTCCTTACAATATGAGAAAAAGTATCGAATTCATTGGAGTCATTGAAGCTTGTGGACTCATGGACTTGGGTTTTAATGGACCTAAATTCACTTGGTCTAATCAAAGGGGGATAAATTTCAGAATTTGGAAAAGGTTGGACAGAGCTATGGTTAATGATAGGTGGTTGCAAATCATGCCTCACACTAACATTACCCACCTACCATCTGTGGGGTCTGATCACTGCCCACTCCTGATGGAAATGACTGTTAGACCAGAGAATCACATTAAATATTTCAGATTTCTTAATTGCTGGGCTGATCAACCTGCATTTGCAGAGACAGTTACCAACTGCTGGAACAGGCCTATTGAAGGACAACCCATGTGGATCTTCCAACAGAAAATGAAGAGACTTGCTTCTAATCTCAGTTCTTGGTCTAAAATGCAATTTGGGGACATTTATGCAAAGGTCAGAGATTACGAGGAGAGAGTCAGGCCGGCAGAAGAGGACCTTATTCACAACAACACTGAAGAACAGAGAACAAAACTTCATGGTATTAATGCTGAATATATCAAATTCATGAAGTTGGAAGATTCTATTCTTAAACAAAAGACTCAGCTACAGTGGTTTAAAGAGGGTGATGGTAACTCTAAGTACTTTCATGCCTTGATTAGAGGAAGAAGGAGAAGGTTGTTTATCCACAAAATCCTCAAGGACAATGATGAATGGGTACAGGGTGATGATCACATTGCACAGGCTGCCTGTGAGCATTTCCAGAACATCTTTACAGGAGAGGAGAAGCTTATTGATGAAATCCCTATGGAGTGCATTCCCAGAATTATTACGCAGGAGCAAAATGATAGGATGAAGGAGTTACCAACTTTGGATGAGCTGAAAGAGGTGGTCCAATCCTTGAACCCCAATTCAGCTGCTGGACCTGATGGAATGAATGGGTGTTTTTTTCAGAAGTGCTGGAGTATTATAAACAAGGACCTGCTGGCAGTCATTCACTCCTTTTTCAGTGGCCACCTGCTTCCTAAGTATTTTTCACATACTTGCCTAGTCTTGCTCCCTAAAGTAAGTAATCCTAATAAATTATCGGAGTTTCGACCAATTAGCTTGAGTAATGTCACAAACAAAATTATTTCTAAGCTATTGTGCCTCAGATTGGCTCCCATCTTGCCTAGTCTGATTTCTCCTAATCAGTCAGGCTTCGTTAAGGGGAGGAGTATTTCAGAGAACATTATGTTAGCTCAAGAAATTATTCACCAAATCAAAAAACCTACCATTGGAAGCAATGTAGTGGTCAAATTCGATATGGCAAAAGCTTAGGACAGGGTATCTTGGTCTTATACCTGTCTAATCCTTAGAAAGATGGGGTTTGACGAAGTCTTCATAGATATGGTGTGGAGAATTATGGCAAACAATTGGTATTCTATCATTATTAATGGTAAGAGGCATGGTTTTTTCCACTCCACTAGAGGCCTAAAGCAAGGTGATCCCCTATCCCCAGCCCTATTTATTTTAGGTGTTGAGGTGCTGTCGAGATCCTTGAACAGATTGCATCATAATCCTCATTACCATGGCTTTCATATGGAGAGGAGGGGGCCCCAGATTAATCACCTGAGCTTCGCTGATGACATTATTATTTTCACGTCTGGGAGGAAGCAATCTCTTAAGCTCATTATGCATACTTTGGCTACTTATGAGAGGGTATCTGGCCAGCTCATTAACAAAGCAAAAAGCCACTTCATGCTGCATTCCAGTGCCTTCAGAACCACCTGCGACAGGATAAAAAAATACACAGGTTTCCACCAAAAAGAAACTCCTCTTACTTATCTAGGATGCCTTTTATTTGTTGGCAGGCCTAAGATAATTTATTTCTCGGAACTGATCAGCAAGGTAGTGAACAGAGTTGCAGGATGGCAGTCCAAACTATTGAGTTTTGGGGGCAAAGTAACATTGATTAAACATGTGTTACAATCACTTCCCATTCACATTCTCGCAGCTACCTCCACACCCTCCACTGTTATGAAGCAAATACAAGGTATTATGGCTGACTTTTTCTGGGGATGGAGGCATGACAAGAAAAAATACCATTGGTCCTCGTGGAAAAACTTAAGTTTCCCTTATGATGAAGGAGGAATTGGAGTTCGACTTATGAATGATATGTGTCAAGCATTCCAATTCAAGCAATGGTGGACATTTAGATCCAAGCACACACTTTGGGGGGATTTTTTAAGGGCAAAGTATTGTCAAAGATCCCATCCTATAAGTAAAAAATGGGACACAGGAGAATCCCAAGCTTGGAGATTGATGATGAAGAATAAACATACTGTGGAGAGCAATATTCAATGGAAAATCAGAAGTGGATCCTGTTCCTTTTGGTGGGATAACTGGTTAGGAGTGGGGCCATTAGCGCATTATACCACGAACAGCAACAGGTTCAACAATGATTCAGTTTCGGAATTTATTGAAGAGGGACATTGGAACATACCTAAAGTGCTACGGGTAGCTCCTCCAAGCCAGGTACACCATATTTTATCCATGCAACTACAGCTCCAGCAGGGACTGCCTGATCAGGCAGTGTGGAAGCTCAACACCAGTGGTCTATTTTCTGTCTCATCTGCATGGAACAGTATTAGAGAAAAAAGAGAAAAAACCAAGATTAACAAGTACACTTGGCATCCTAAAATTCCTTTTAAGTGCTCCTTTTTACTTTGGAGAGCCATCAGGGGCAAACTCCCTACCAATGAAAAGCTTTTAAGCTTTGGAATTGAGCCTAGCGACTGCCACTGCTGTCACTCTCCAGGTATAGACACTATCGAGCATACTTCAATTCAGGAGACTTTGCCAAGAATGTTTGGAGGTATTTTACAATCTCGCTAGGTATTCGAACTGATTTCTTGCCACTTAGAAACATGATCATGAGATGGTGGAGTGCTCCTCATAACAATGAAGCACACAAGTTAATTTTACACTCCACACCTATCTTTATTTGTTGGAATTTGTGGAAGAATAGGTGTGCTGTAAAGTACAGGGGCAAGCAGTCCAACATTGCAAGGGTGAAACATTTAGTCATTCTCAACAACTTCAAGCTGCTACACACAATCTTTCCTTATATTTCTTGGCCACTGAGGTGGAACAAGTTATGTAATGTCATCGAAAATTGTTCCCAAGACACCAAGGTTACTGCTGTCCAGTGGACTAAACCTCCATACAGGTGGGTTAAACTCAACACGGACGGGAGTGCTTTAAGTAATCCGGGAAGCATAGGAGCAGGGGGTGTCATCCGGAATCATCTTGGAGAAATTATCTTGGCCTATTCAGCTCCCTTGGGGACAGGAACAAACAACCAAGCAGAGGTGGAAGCTGCGATTTTCGGCATAACATGGTGCATACATATGAAATACAATCAAGTGATCCTTGAAGTCGACTCCCAACTGCTGGTGGATTGGTTTAAGAACAGCAAATCGATCCCCTGGAACATTTCCTCCCAAATGCAATAGCTCCATCAACTTGTCACTCAACTTAATCATTACAAATGCATTCATACTTTCAGGGAGGCCAATTTTGTGGCAGATGTGCTCTCTAAACACAGCCACCAGATTCCTAATCCTCAGGTATTCTTCAACATCCAGCAACTTCCCAAACTTGCGGCAGCATACTTCCAACAAGACCTAGCAGGTATGGCAAGCTTCAGAAGACGAAAATTGAAAAGAATCAAGGAACCACCTTGAATTTTCTTATCCTTGAAGACTTATGAAGGAGCATGAACTTCTTTAGGCCTTCCTTTTGATGATCCTCCTGTCATCTTACTAGTCTGTCCCCTAGCTAGGTTAGATTTTAATTAATTTTCCTATGTAAGGGGAGAGTCTCCCTCATTTATGCTTACCTAGAATCTTTGTATCGAGAGGAGTCCTCTTATATAGGTGCATAGAATATAGGTTCAATTTTGTTTGGTGACGAGTTGGAGAACCAACTAAGGTTTACTTAGTAGGCTACCAACTCTTGCACCACCTTTGTTGGAGGTAAGGTTTATGTCCCCCTCTTTGTAGTTTCTTTTTTATATATATGCTAAGGCCTGGGGGTGTTGCTAAGCCCCTGACCCCCCCAAGGGTCGTTAAAATAAAAATAAAAAATAAAAAAACCCTAAATCATAAACACTAAAATCTAAACACTATAACCTAAATCCTAAACCCTAAACCCTAAACACTAAACTCTAACCCTAAACCTTAAATGCTAAATCCTAAACCCTAAACCCTAAACCCTAAACGCTACACCATAATCTTGAAACTCTTAACCCTAAACCCTAAACCTAGAACTCTAAACCTAAAACCCTAAACACTAAAACCAAAACCCTAAACACTAAACACTAAAACCAAAACCCTAAACATTAAACACTAAACCAAAAACCCAAAATCCTAAAACCTAAATCCTTAACAATAAACCCTAAACATTTAAACCCTAAAGCATAATTCCGAATCTTGGAATTCCAAACCTTAAACCCTTAACATTAAATACTAACTTCAACATAGACCCTAAACCCTAAACACTAAACATTAAACCTTAATCCCTAAACCCTAAACCAAAAACTTTGAACTCTAAACCCTAAACCCTAAACTTTGAACCCTAAAACCTAAACGCTAAACTCTAAACCCTAAACCCTAAACTTCGAACCCTAAATCCTAAACCCTAAGCTCTAAACCCTATATGCTAAATCGTAAATTGTAAAACCTAAACCCTACACCATAAACCCTAAACCCTAAACACTAAAACCTAAACCCTAAACCCTAAACCATAACCACTAAACCCTAAAACCTAAACCCTAAACCATAAACCCTAAACCCTAAATGGTGTACCCTTATCCTAAAACTCATAACCCTAAACCTTACACTCTAAACCATAAAGCCAAAACTTGGAACCCTAAACTCTAAACTCTAAACCCTAAACCTTAAACCATAAAGACTAAACCCTAAATGATATACCCTAATCCCAAAACCCTTAACCCTAGACCCTAAATACAAAACCCTAAACCCTAAACCATAAACCCTAAATGCTAAACTTGGAACCCTAAACCCTCAACCCTAAACACTAAGTCCTCAACCCTAACCCTAAATACTAATCCTAAATGGTAAAACTAACCCTAAACCCTAAACCTTAAACCGTAAACAATAAACTTTGATCACTAAACCCTAAACCCTAAACGGTAAAGCCCATTGCATTCTCATTTCCTTATTTTTTTCTCTCTCTAAATACTCACAAAAAAAATGCTCTAAAAAATAGCCAATAACGGTTGTACCTTCATCCCCTACGCATTTTACCAGAAGGGAGCGTCAGCCGCCGGCAGAGCTCCCCAGGCCACCGGACGATCTTCAATCGGAGCATCTGAACGACAGCAACAAAACCCATCCAACCACTCTCTCTAATTCATCCTACAATTCCACGAAACCGCAAAATAGAGACACAATCAATACAAATGATTTTGATTAAAGAGTTAGAAGGGACACGAGA
>JAJOOE010001179.1:0-30868 GCA_036250405.1 Solanum raphanifolium
GCGTGATTAGCTTGCTTTGAACCATGCATGAATAAACCTAGAATTTGCCCTGTTAGTCTGATTGATTTAGAAAGGTATCCTCTTGAAATGATCTAAGTCAACTTTAAAGAGTGTGATCCAAATTTGACATATACCTCTTTTGTGGCATACCCGTGAGTGTGTGAAACTCTTTTGAACACCCTTTGAGCCTTACCTTTCTTTGGAAGAACATTGATGAACCCTAGAACTTACTTGACCCACTACCTATAATCCTCTTGATTTGTGGTTTAGCAAATAGCCAACTTAGGCCAATAGCCTAAGTTGGGGGGTGTGGTGAAAAGGAAAAGGAAAAGTCAAGAAGTGCAAGAAAAGTCCCCCTTAACCCATGGTGTTGCAGAATGATAGAAACCCTTAGATAAAAAAATAAAAAAAACTATGGAATAAAGTACAAAAGAAATCGGGTTTCCCAGCAATCCATGGAGGTGAATAAAAAGATGACTTAGAAGCACTTAGAAAGACCTTTTTGATCTTGAGTAAGCCGAATCGAAAATTGATCGGAAAATAACGGCAAACCTATGGGTGAAAACATGCATTGTGTTCCTCATTTTTGAGTGTGAGCGTCGCATCTGATTCCTGATCTTGAATTGATTAACCTCTATGTGTAATTATGGAATCATTCTTAATGTGAGGGCATTGAGATACTTTTTGTTGAGCTTAAACTTGAACAAGTAGCAAGTATTGCGAGCATGAGAATCTTTGGTAATGGTGTCTGACAACTTGAATCTTTGAGTACACAATTGATCCTTGCATAAGTAATTTGAGCCTTGTTGTGTGCATTGAGTCTTGTGTAGCATTGTTGGTCACAACTTGACTTAGCTTTCAGATAGCTTCCCGAAATTCAGCATTAGTAACCTCTCCTTGGGGTTGCACTTCTGGTGCATTAGGTACCCCTTGTTCCTTAACGTTCTTCCTAGTGGGACAACCTCGGACAGCTCTTCGTTGAGGCATGATTTGAAAGATACGCGCGTGCACCAATTAGAAGAATTTTTTAGAGATAAACTATATCATACGAAATTAGTATGAAAGAAGAGAGATAGTTCCTAAATGTTGTAGCCTCCTAATTATAGATGTGAAGCGCTTCATAGCGATAACTAGGACTCTACAAACACGGCTTCATAAACTCCCTTGGACTCTTGACTCTGTGCTTTGATGCCAAGTTTGTCACACCCCGAGCCTACACCCTGGGCGGGACTGGCACTCGAGAACCATTGTTGGCCCTAAGCGAACCCTTGGCCTGGCTAGAATCTCAGCGGAAGACTTTAAGCATTAATAAGAGAAATCAAATGCAACTTTACTATATTGTCTCAAAATAAACTGTAACGACCCTAAAAATGAACTAGTGAAACTAAAGCCTAACGTGTGTGTGTTAGAGTTAGGTGTGAGGTTTGATGGTGCTATATGTTGTCCCAAGTCATGGTTAACGGGTTTAAGGGTTAAACGTAAAGGTACGATTCCCCATGGACTACCCTAGGGGTCCTTGAGGAGGACCCTAAGTTTAACCCCCAAGGCTTCCCCAAATGATGAACTTGTCAAAAATGGGGTGACCTACAGAAGGGGTCCACGCCCCGTGGATGGCCTCCATAGGTCATTGCCCCTAAATTCACCTCTCTGACCCAGACCACGGACCAACAGTACGGTCCGTTAATGGACTCATGGTCCTTGAGTCTAGGTCTCGTGGATGGCACCTATGTGATGTCAAGTGATACTGCCAAGTGAGGGGTGAATTTACCAATTCACCCCAAGTCCTAATAAGTCTTTGAACAGTTATTTTAAGTATATTAGGATAATTTAAGAGCATTAAAACATAATTAGACCTCATTATTTCAAGTCTTCACAATCAAAACCCTTCCTTCCCAAAAAGTCCTCTCTAGAAACTCCATTGGAGATCAAGGTCAAGTTCAAGCTAGGGTTGGGGATTTCAAGGTGTTTCTTCTTCAATTTTCGTTGGGAATCAATAGCAAGGTATGGTAGTCTTGATCCTTGTCTAACTTTTCATTCAAGGATCCAATTCAAAGGTGATTTCAAAGCATGAAAAATCTAGGGTTTTACTCAATGCCATGGGTTCTTCCATCAATCATTTTCAAATGGTTTCTAGTGACTTATTTTGATTGTGTTTATGTTTAATTGATGATTTATCATGCAAATACTCTATGAACCCATGATTTCTCTCAATTTCTAAATTGTGCTTTATGAATTGGGTTTGGTGATTATGAAAGTTTATGATTTGAACTTGTCTAAATTGCTTTGGGTTATTGAATTGTATCATTATCTATGCCTAATTATGGTGAATTGAGGATTTGTGATCATAGCCTTGAAAGGGAAAGTTTGACCTAATTGCTTGTTGAAGTAAAATTATTCTAGAGATATTGATCCACTTTAAAGGTGGAGGTGTTTACTTACTATGTATAATGTGAAGAATATGCATGTGATTTCAATGATAGAATGATGATCATGTATAGAGTGTATGTGTGTTGTTGTTGATAGTATATTCTCAATTGACACTCATGAATGATAATAAAATTAATGTGAATGTTGAATCTAGAATTGGTAGGCTTATGCACCCTTTTCTTGTATAATGAATGTGTCTTGACTTAATGAATATGAATCGATAGGCTATGGCATTCCTTTTATATATGAGTAATGAATGTTTCTTGACTTAATGGATATGAATCGATAGGCTTAAGGCATTCCTTTCATAAATGATATAATGTAATGAAGACTCTAGAATCGATAGACTAATGGCATTCCTTTCTTAATGAGTCAATGTACCATGAACCGATAGGCTTATGATATTCCTTTCATGAGTATAAGAATGTAATGAGGAACTATGAATCAATAGGCTTAAGGCATTCCTTTCATGAGTACTCTAGAGCTATCCTTGAATGAACCATGGATCGATAGGCTTATAGCATTCCTTCCTTGTGTAATGGTGTATCTTGGGTCAATAGGCCAATGGCATTCTTCCCTAGTACACTAATTTAATGTGAATGAAATGATCTATGGGAATGTAGGCTAAGCACCGAGTGGATATGGTAAGATGGAAACTCTCTCAATGTTAGACTAAGGTTCCAATGGACATCTTCCTATCCTATAAACTAAGTGCCCACATAGGTCTAGCTAGTGGATCCGCGTAAGCTAGGTTATTGGGTTTCCTTAGGCAAGAAGACCACCTATTTACGGTGTGGGGTATCATGACACCGGATTCCATGATTTAACTCTCATGGTCTATGTCGGTTAAACACTTATTCCCATCATGTGAGATGTGCATTATAGTTTCTTGAGAGGTTCTATGAAGTGTGGTAGTAGTATGGGATGCTATCCATACATGGCACGAGTAGGCTTCAAGAGGGCTATAGTGAGTTCTCTAAGTCTTAATGAAGAATGAATGAATGTGTCCTAAATGAGGTTAATGAAGAAGGTTGACTTAAATGCTAACATGCTTAGATGTAAAGATACATGCTATACTTGGATTGTATTATGAGTTGCTTCCTTGTCATGATTGTTGTATATGAATGTGCCTTGTCTAGGGTGACTTCAAAGGAGTACTTAGTGTGAGTAGTAGTATGGGATGCTACTTGCACATTGCACAAGTATGACTTAGAGTTGTCTTAAGTTTGGTCATAATGTGATAATGTGACTCATGTAATGTTTATGTCTCTTATATGCTTTATTGTGTAAAGGTGGAAAGGATGAAGGGTAAGTTCACTTTTCGTGACCTTAAGGTGGTACCTTAGTGTGGGTGGTAGTATGGGACGCTATCCATACATTGCACAAGGTATAGCTTGAGGGCTATTTGAGGTGGAGGTTCAAGGTAAAGGTAAAGGTTTATATGTGATTTTGCTCAAATGTGAAAATGTGACTTGTATGTTGGTTGTGACTTCTATTATGCCTCTTTTATCAATGTTCATGAAATTTTACTAAAATGGCATATATCATGACTTTCAAACAAAGATGTCCATTTTAGTATGTTTTTGCATGGCTATCATACTTAGTACTTTATGTGCTAACTCATATTTTCTTTACTCTTATGAAGTGTAGGGAATGGCACTCAATTTGATCCTTCCTAGTCAAGCTTGGAATAGAGTTCTCCAAGACATTTTGGGTATGTCCTCATAGATCGAGGACAAGGACTTCTTATGTTTCTAGTTCTTTCATGTTTTAAGACTTTGTTAAGATTTCGATTGTAAAGGGCAGTGTCCCTATTCTTCTTTAAAATTGTGTCTAAGATGGTCATGTGAGATATAGACTTCCGCTTGCGTTTAAATGTTTTTTGAAGAATAGATTGTATGGTTTTTGAATAAAAAGTTTTAAACTCCGTACTATTTCTATTACCTATGCGATGAATGAATGCTATGAGGCTTGTATAAGACCCCTTCGGGGTCGAGTACGCCGATCACGTCTAGGGGGTGCTCTTGGGGCATAACATAAACTTAGAATGTTTTAGAAACAAACATTCAACTAGCCAAAGTGGCAACCCAAGTCTTGGCATAAAAAACTGAAAATGGAAAGACTAATGAACTATAATTATCCGTTTAAGAAGCCTCTAAAACTATGAGGGATGTCGGGAAAAGACCCCTGATCATCTTAACAACTGAAAATGCTAAAGACATGAAAAAGGGATCCCCCGGAAAGCAAGGAGGCTCACCAAAAGACTCTGAGTGCTCGACTGGATCAACGAAGCATTGGATACTTATCCTGGTTACCTGTATCTACATCATAACATGATGCAGGCCAAATGGTGTCAGTACATTGAATGTATGAGCATGCGAGGGGAAAACTAAACATGACATAAGCTTGAATTGAAATCTGAAAGAAACACTTACCTCAGCTTTACTAAACTTATGGATACTCAACTCAATGAAGAAATAAAAAACAGTAAAGAAGTAGTTTATATAAAGCATTTAAAATAGTAGATAACATCTTAAAGTATAGGAAAATACAATAATATCTCAGTTGTATATAAGAATACAAAAATAAACTATGTTTGGAAGATTCTCTAATCGACAACCATCACTATGAGCTATGTGATGATACAACGTCTCGCCCACACTGCCATAACTGTCCTATAACTTGATGAGATATAGAATGCCTCAACTTAGTAGATCCACTATTCTATGCTAAAAAGCATTAAGGAATCATGTAAAAAGTATGACCCTTTCTACCCACGTTGGCTACATGCTTTATGGAGACTCGAGATATTATGAACTCATCCCCATATCGGTGTTCAATACTACTCCCAAAATACTCAACTCACATGTTTAAAAACATAACTCATTCTCTATGGTTTGAGGTTACTACTCAATAACTTATCTCTTTAAAGAGATGAAACTCAAAACTACTCATGAAAACTCATTGGGAAACCAGGGTTTCCTATCATCTTAAATGTGAAAACATCTACTCTTTAGGAATACTTAGTTCCCATATATAATTTTAAAGAAATAAACTTGGCTCTACTCTTTCTCAAACCCAATGCTTAAGTCTTTAAAACAAGTTTAAGACGATTGTAAAAGAATTTTGAAAGACTCTAAGAACTCTCTTGACTGTTAGCTCTCCCTTGAATTTGAATTATAGATTAGAGGGTTATGATATCATGTTATAGATGATCTCTATATGTTTAAACGTACCTCCGAGTGTAGAAAAAACCTAGAAAACATAGGTACAATTCGAGGAAACTCAAACGGAAAGAAGTGGGAAAGCGTAGAGGACCTGACGACTTTGGCGTACTGAGTGGCGCAGGGCTCCAGAGCCTGAACTACAGAAGGCTAGTTGGGAGCAATGAGTGGAGCGGCGCCCTAGGCGGAAAACTACATAAAACTTTCTCTGGCACACTGAGTGGCGCGGTGTGCTAGACCCTTGCCCAGAAAACTCACGAATTTTCTTGTTCATTTTTTGACCCTAAAACGTCTAGATTCGATTGGTTTCTTCCCCCAAACACTTATATTCGAATACCCAACCAAAGTATACAAGAATCTACTCTAAAACAACCTTAAATCACATCAAATTATCTCAAGAACTCCTCCAAAACCCATCAATCAAGAATCAAATGAAACTTCAACAAAATTCATCAAGAACTCATATACGTAAATACGCTGAATTTAATCATGATTGGTGTGTAGGTGAACGAACCCAACACTATGTGATCACACATACCTCTTAGGGATTAACCCTTGGCGAAATCCGCAAGCGAAATCTCAAGAACGCGATGAACCTTGGTTTTTCTTCTCTTTTCTCCTCTTTTCTCTTCTCTCAAGCCCTAGCATAATTTTGTAATTGTGTAAACTGAACCAAATCAGTTTAGACCCCAATTAATTTACTAAAAATGAATTAAAATAATTGGGTAGGGAAAAGACCAAAATACCCCTCTTAAATTCGGGTGATTTTCCTTAGCTGGACAGCCCGACTTCAAACAAGCATATTTCCTTCATACGAGCTCGAAAATTAGAAAACTATGTGATGTTGGAAAGATAATTTAAAGACCTTTCATTTGATATATTATGACACACCTAACTCATCATGTACTGAGAGTGATTTTCATTATTTCCAAAAATGGTTCTTTCTAATTCTAGCTCTTTCAAATAGAGAGGTGTGACAATTTTATATTTATTTTATAATTATTATTAAATACTATTCATTCTCAAATATTTAAATAGCTTATAATTAATAAATGTGATATAGTAAAATTATTCTTTTATTTATTATTTTTAAAGGGAGTATTAAATAAAACATCCACAAGTAAAGATGTACTGAGAGAGTAGTAATTTGTAACATATGTTTTGACAAAAAACAAAAAATGTGGGCACACCAAATTAGAATCAAACAAAAATAAAAAGTAACATTCAGTTCAATTTTCCAATGTAACTGAATCGATTCTGACTAATTGAAGACAAAAGAAAGGGTAAAACATAATTTCTTACATTGTTATTGTCACCCCCAAAAAGAAGATAAGAACTTCACAAAGCTTTCTTCAAAATTCACAAAGTTTTGTAATAGATTTCACAAAGTTTTGTGAAGAATTCAGCGTCCAAAGATCAACTGGTAAGTGAAGATGCGAGACATGTTGGAAAAATAGGTAATTTTTACTTTATTATTTCAGAATTTTGATAGATAGTAACACAAATGAGATTTAAGATGTTCGTTGTTTCATTTTTTAATTTTGATGAGAAAGCTTTGCCTTTATGAATTGTGATATCTATAATTTTGATGAATAAGCTTTTCTTCTAGCAAAAGTTTCTTCAGCCCAAGTGAAGTATATCAAAATGCTGAGGTTTTAAAAAAATTCAAGGTCTTTGCAAATAAAGGTTATTTTTTTTGCACAGACCTTTTAATTCAATCAAATTCACACATTTAATACCGGCAGGCTTCGAATAATGTTTTCTAATTCAAGTTGAATCATTTAGAAGCTTAACTTAGATGTGCAAGCTATAGAGGTTAGCCAAATATTACTTTGTGATAATGAATATCATACAAACGTGTTACCATTCTTATATACTCTTCTTGGATGTTATACATTACCAATCACTAATGTATAAATGTACAAGCAATTCTTTAAAGAGAAAGCAAAATATTGTAGAAACCCTTGATGTTGATACAATTTTGTTTGGGTTTTGTCAATGTTTCTTTATCGAACCAATGAATTTTAAGTTTCACCAAAGGTTTTTTCTTTCTCATTTTTTAAAAAATACTCAAGCTTCTCCAACCCTCCATGAGTCTCTACTCCACACCACTACTGGAGACACAACGTTGCTATTCCTACACAGTGGAGATTTCACAAAGAAAGCTACAAGACAAAATAAAGACCTAATGGTTAACATTTCTTCAGAATCAAATGTCCAAAGATTAATTGGCCGACAATTGAAGACATGAAAGATGTTGCAAAATGATGTAACTTTTACTTTGTTGTTTCATAATTTTAATAGTGAAAAATATTGAGATGGATGTTCATTGTTTCATGTTTTAAGTTTGATGAACAAGCTTTGCTTCTGTGACATCCGTACCTCTATTAGTCCATAAGTTTCCTTACCTAAAACATGATGGCATTCTCGGGTTAAATTTTTAAATCTAGAGTTATGGAGTTCCACAAATTCCATGACAATGGCTATAATTTATCAATAATAGGATCTTATGGTACTTAGTGGGTGCTATTTCTAAGAGATTTTCTTTCTTGCAAAGTTTTCTTCTTCATCAGTATAGTATATCAAAATGAGGTTTTAAAAAGAAAATTAATTAAAGCTCTATTTATCTGTTTTCATAGTGAGTTTCTTTTAGGTGTGCTAATATGTTACTCTTTTGGGATGTGTTCCATTTACCAATAGTTGATGTAAATAGGAAGAAGTGGTTCCTTAAAAGGTAAAAACAAGAACTTTTATCGTGCCTTCTAATGAATTATACTCGAGGAACTAGCTTCACATTCAATGTTACCTAGATTGAGGTGTCTAAAATTTTGTTGTAAAGACTCCTCTTTTCTCATATGTGTGTAGTTTATTATACTTAAATGTGTTGCATAAGAAAAATTTAAATGGAGAAACATAGTCTGAGAGGATTCATATAACTGGACCCCACTAGCTTGGAACTAAGATGCAATAGTAGTAGTTGTTGTAGAATCATACTTAAACTGATCATCTCTATCTATTTCCATATATATTGTAGTGTAGAAGACATAAGATACATGGAATGACAATCTCAGAATGCATTGGTTTAACTCTTAGTTTTTCTGGAATAGTTCTTAAGGAAGTGGAGATACATTGATCCCTAGTAGTATTGTTGAGATTTGTCCTATTAAATTTTCTAGTTTCAGAAAAATCAAATAGGTTTCTAGCTATTGAGCTAGAACTATGCTCTCGACAACTCAATGGTTAATGTGTGTGAAACTTTCCCACCTTATTTTAAAGTAATGTTGTTTCTTTACTAATCATGTATATATTGTTGTTGGGGCTTCAAATATATCTCTTAGAAAGAAGGTCCGAACACGGCGAATTCGACCAATTTAACTACGCAATTTTGTGATGAATTAATTAATGGTAAGAGAATGAGTGATGAACCTGTAGAAGTTGTGTCTATGGGAAAGAAGAGTCATGAAGAACGATATGTTGACATTTTGGAAAGTTAGTTTAGCCATCCAAATTGTTTTTTCTTGTTTATATTTTGCAGTTAATTAGAATCTCTCAAGACTCCACTTATGGGGTTATGCTGGTATGTTATGTTAGTTAGTGTCTCTCACTATGAACTTTTTTTAGTAAGATTATAACTTCAATAATTCTCATTCTTCCTCATTTCCTCATTATTTATCCTCAATAAATTGGAATTATTTGTTTCATGAGATATCCTGATCTTTTGTCCGTTATTTACAAAAAAGAATCTCCTGTATATTTTGTCATTTTTTAATATTCTATTGTTAACACTATATTGTGAAGTCACTTTCACAATATTTATATTAGTTAAGATTAAATTTCTAGGAATCTTTTATCCAATAAGATATTTATATGCCGGTAGAAAATTGACCCTAATTTGCACGGTATTGACGCTTAAGTGTTGTTTATATTGGTCTTTATTTTTTACATATATACCTTTATCAGAACTTACATGTTATACCCAATTGTGTAAACCTTTTACACTAGTATAATCAATAGACTAATAGCTTCAATAGTCAATTAGAATTTTGCTTTACTTGGTATTTGATTACTTAGTATTGCGTACCTAGCATCACGGTCCGGGGTGTGGAGGAGCTACTATAGTCCAAGATCCCTCATATACAACGTCACTTGGCTTGGACCACAAGGATCGAAAGCTTACGTAAAATACAACACATAAAAGAAAACTTCTTCTTTGTTAATAATCTTTTTTCTATAAGAAAGCATTTTGCTACGTAACCTATTAAATGTAATCTAAAGTTGACTATCCCATTGTCATTGTGTTTCCTAATTTTGATAAGATCCATTTTCAATCTGTTTTTGCATTGTTCTTTTAAGAAAGAATTTGCCAAAATTATTTACAAACTTGAAAAACTTCTGGTTCGTCCATGTCACTTAATGAGTTTGTACTTGTAAAAAGTTTGGACTTCAGTTGCCACAAGTATGGTTAAATTTTACGTTATTTATCTATGTTGCTCGAATTCTTCAAAAATATCATTGGAAGTCTGTTGTATTCTCCAAAGTGAGTCTTGGGTTGTTTGTTATTAGATGTGATAGTATTTGATCTCATTTTGCAAGAAATAGGTTTGGAAGTGGTTGAGAGAGAAAGGAATTGAAGTGGCAGCAGTAGAAATCGACAAAGCCAACCACAGACCGTAGGCCGCGATGAAGCGTAGATGTGAGTTCATTGGAGTCTGACCAAGTAAGGAACCACGGAGGTAAACGATGCCCCGTAGAGTGAATGACGGACCGTCCTGCACGACCATAGTTTTGATCAGAAAGTTGAGTTCCAGTACTTGAACCACGGAGGAACAGGAGAGAACGTAGCCCAATCCACAGACCATAGGTGGCAATCGTCATTTGAAGAGTCTGAAATATCTACCAAGTGCTGACCCACGAAGGTAACCCACAGACTGTAGGTCTATTCACGGTCCGTAGGTCTTGTGTCTATCAAAACCGTGTCTGAACCAATTGTCCTTATTTCGTTTTCCTATTCTGTTAGGACTTGTCTACTATAAAAATAACAAGTTGTTATTTTCGTTTTAGGGAGTTGGACCTTATTGGAAACTTTTTTTTTTTTGTCTTTTGGAATTATTTTGTTAACACTCTAGCATTTTAATTCTGGAAGCTAGTTTATGCAATTTGCTCTTTCAATTTTAATTCAAGATTTCGGTATTCATCTATTCTAATTGTTAGTTCATGATTTCTTTTAGTAACCCTAATATGAATTGTGAATTCTCAAGCATGAGTAGCTAAATCCACAACTAGGGTTGTGGGAACCATGAGCAATTAACAATGTATTAATAATAATTAAGTAATTCTTGAATAGTGTTTATGCATGTATTGTTAATCCTTTCGTTTAGAAATCTTTTTAACGTAGGCCAATGTTAAAACTCGCCTTGTTCCTACTTGCCTTACCAAGCGGGTAATGAATGAGAGAAAGATTAAACAATGGAGATTTCATGAAGGATTTGATGCTATCTAATAAGCCTAACTTTAATCAATTGATGTGAGGGTTAATACCTAACTCAATTGACACAAGGGCTAATCTAGGGTAAATGTAAGGGTTAGTAAAGTACACACCCGTAGACTTACCCAGTTGCGAGTTGAAATTCCCTACTTGGAGGACCAATTGCTTAGGGATATCCAACTTATCAACCTTGAATGCCAAACACTAAGTTAAAATTACTATTTTTAGAAATATTGCATTAAGAGCTTGTGGGGAATACTTTAACCCTAGTTTTCATCTCATATTGATATCTCAAACTGCGAATCTTGTTTGCTTGTTACTTAATAATTCAAATCAACAATCTATTATTTGATTTACAAATTCCCCCATTTTTGTTACTTTTCTCGGAAATAGTTTGACTAAACGGAGATAATTGTGAGCTAAGCTTAAGTCTAAACCATATTCCTCATGGGATCGACCCTAACCTGAAAGTTAGTTTCTTTATTTGGCAACGACCGCTTATACTTCTTTTTGGAGGTGTAATTTGGGCGTATCATCGTCCTCGAATGGGATTCAAGACATCATACGGAGGGTAGGAACTTAAACCTAACAACCCAACAAGAATGCAATCACATAAATGCACATATACAAGGAGGAAACATCAACTCCAAGCTAAATCATTTTCAAAACATAATTCCGTAAGGTATATATGCAGCCCATATTCAAATGCACATAAACATAAACAAATCTATCAAGCCAACTCATTTTCTCAAAATCAAGTTTTTCATAAACATTCATAGATGAGGAATCATGAGAATTTCTAAGACACATGAAACCAAAAGAGTAAACCATGAAGGACTAAATACCTCAAGCTAGAGTAGAGACAGAAGAAAAGAGATGAGGATAACGGGACATCATATCGGCCTCAGGCTCCCATGTAGCACCCTCAACTATCTGATTCTTTTAAAGAAGCTTCACAAAAGCAACTTCCTTGTTTCACAACTTCTTAACTTGTCGGTCCGAAATCTCAATCGGAACTTCTTCATAAGAAAGGTTCTCCTTAACTCCCAAACCTTTTAAGGGAACTATGGATGTCGGATATCCAACACATTTTTTCAATCGAGATACATGGAAAGTTGGATGCACCGATGCCAAATCATTAGTCAAATCAAGTTGATAAGCAACTTTACCAAAACGCCTCAAAATCAATTATGAGCCCACATCATGGGGACTAAGTTTCCCTTTCTTCCCAAACCTCCTCACACCCTTCATGGGTGAAATCTTCAAGTATACCCAATTATAAACATCAAACTAAAGGTCTCTCATTCAAATATCAGCATAGGACATTTCCCGACTTTGAGACATTTTCAACCTTTCATTAATAAGCAGAATGTCACAACCCAAAGTACTCCCTAGACGTGACATGGCATATAAGACCCCAAGAGTCCCAACACAAGCCACATACATAAACAATATAATAGAATCTAACGAGTTTAAAAGACAGTCTAAATCATAAAATAATGTTGTCAAAAATGAAGTGGAAGTCTACATAGTCTCAAAAGCCATCTATTACATCAAGAGGTGATTGGGGCGTACCCCGTACATCACATACATACTCTAAAATATAAAGAAAATAAGAAATAAAGTTTCGTTCCTTGAAACATGAGGACTCACCAATCTTTAATATCTACTGAGTGATCCCTAGCCACGAAGATGCAAAATTGGAGCATCGGACCCTACATTAGTGAAAAAATGTGCAAGAGTATGTGTTAGTACAAAAATGTAACATGTATGATAGCAATACATAAAAGTTATGCAATCATACCAAAAAGATATTTTTCATGATATGCAAAGACCAAGTCAAAACATAAGATAAGAGGGTTAGAAAACATAAATCGTAATCATGGTCAATGCAAGTAAAATAATCTTTAAAACACATGTGAAATACTTCTTGAAGTAACCTTAGTTCATTATTATTGAGCGAAGTAGCCTTAACTGACATAGAGACCATATGAGCTATGACATGGAATCTGGTGTACCCCTCTCACACCAAAAAGAGAGTGTCCTACTTGCCAAGGAAGGACCATGAACTTCTAGCTTATGTGGATCCACTAGCTAATGTTTATCTTAAGACCATCATCCTATGTGGGCACATAGGTATGGGATAAGGAGATTGCTACTAGAATCCCA
Organism: Solanum raphanifolium; assembly: GCA_036250405.1. Classification (NCBI taxonomy): domain Eukaryota; kingdom Viridiplantae; phylum Streptophyta; class Magnoliopsida; order Solanales; family Solanaceae; genus Solanum; species Solanum raphanifolium. The sequence continues at coordinate 13,306 of JAJOOE010001179.1, forward strand.
GCCTCTAGCTACAGGAGAGTTTCTATCTCAATATCCTCTCAGTTCTAAGCATAAATCCCATGGAATAGTTATTAATCATAACTTGTCTTATCTTTAAGAGGCATGGGTAGTCGCCGCTTGTCTTATCATAGGATAGCTCCTTAGACCATATGTGAGAATACCTTTCACCATCCATGATCTTTTCATAAGAGATTTTAAGACCCATAGTCATTCACTCCATGCTATAAATTCCCTACTACTAATGGAAATAGTTGTTAAATCTGCTCTATAATCACTAATGGCATATCCGGATACCATACTAATCAAGAACTCATTTAGGAAAATTGCCCAAAAATCATTGAGGGCAAATCTAGATGTCATTCATGTCATGTGGCCAAGCTTCATAGAACATAAGGATATCTCCATCCATAAGATTTCTTGAGTCATAAGCATTACTTTCATAAACATACATTTTTTTTCAATAATTCACAAATTTCATCATGTTTTCAAATTCAATGCATCCCCAACTTCATTTACATCAATCTCATCAAAAGGACATGCATATCTTCATAAATGCATCTTTCATGGTTTATAATCAAAATCGTGGGTTATGCATGGATTCATGGGAAATAAACTTAAAAACAAGCAATTACTTATATTCATGCATAAAAAGTCATAAAACAATCAATTGGATCAACATTGAAAGGAACACATGACATGGAAGAAAACCCTATCTTCAATTGGAGATTTCTAACTTGAAAATTGGAGAATTTAGGACTCGATGGAGGAAAGAGCTCCATAGCTGAAGACTATCATACCTTGGAGTTCAAAGCCCACAAGAAATTTGGTGAATTTGAGGCTTCATCTTGAAACCCTAACTTGACTTCTTCTTCTTTCTTAGAGAGAGAAATATTTGAGAGGAGGAGCTTGAAGAACTTTTGGGAATTTGAGAGAATGAATTGTATTGGGGATTTTTGGGGTTAAAATCGTTTATATAGGTCTTCTAATAGAGGGTAAAACTACATAGTATTTGTTAGAATAATTAGGAAAAGACCCAAAAACCCTCATAAAAATAAGTGTCGACTCACGTCGATGACCCGGCCCACGATCCATTTGTAACAACACGGACCGTGCTGGTTCGTTGTCGATTGAGTTCAGAGACCCTCTAATTGGACTCCTAATGACAGACCCATGTACGATCAGTGGGTCCACCTATAGGTTGTACATGCCCAGACATAGGTCTCTACTTTTGACTCTAAAATTCCACCAAGTCTGGGATTGACCGACGAAACCTACCTACGACTTGTACATTGGATAACAGACCATCCTAGTGAACCGTTGGAAAGTACTAGAACTTGATATTTTTGGAAAACTTTGGACTGCCACCCACGAAGAGACCTACGGTGTGTGTGTCATTCCATGGGTCGTTGGTGGCTCCGTTGGGACTGGCACCAGATCCTGCAAAAGTTTTTGACTATGAGACGTTACAATATCTCCCCCCCCCCTCCCTTGGGAACATTCGATCTCGAATAGAACTCAAACTAGCAAGAAAAGAGTAGGAGAGAAATTAACAATCCAATCAGTAATGCAACTTCATCAAAATGCACATAACCAATGAGGAACCTCAACTCCAAGCTAAAACACGTTCAAAACATCTTTCCCATAAGGTCTATATGCAACTCAGACTCAAATGCACATAAACATGAAGCAATCAATTAAACAAAATCATATTTTTGAAAAATCCAGCTTTCATGAGCATTCATGCATGAGAAACATTAAAATGACTACGACACATGAGTCCTAAAGATTGAACTATGAGAGCTAAGGCCTCTAGCTAGACTCGAAGATAAAAGGAGAGATAGGTATACTAAGACATCTCATCGCCTTCGAACTTTCACATACCAAACCAAAATAAGGAAATCTTCCAAAATCAACATAGTTCTATTGACACACCAACCATTAAGCACATTATCTCCCCCTTGGAGCAAACCCCACTAGTCTTTTCAAATCCATCTCCCTCAACCCAAGCATAACACCAAAGTCTTAACAACCATTGAACCATTGATGCAAGTAAACACTTCAGAGGTTTCCACAAGGATTTCAATAACTAATCCAAACACCATCACCATACATGCAGTTTAACCATAGCCAATGAAACACTCGATACCAAGCAATACATAACCACAAGCTAAAAGACCATAACTCACCAATTACCGCATCCGGGCAACCCTCATGATCTTGTCAACTTTGAAGAGCATAAAACCTATCTTGTTTTTTACCACCACTAGGACCTGAGGAAGGGTAGGTTTGAGCTCTTCGACGATTATATCCCTCATTTCTAGCAACCGAAGGACAACCTTTTATCTTATGATCCATCATTCAACAACAAAAACATGCATTTGAACTGGATATTACTCACCCTTATGTCTTCTCCCACACTCTCGACATTCGGGACACATTTGCTCACTAGAACCCTTACCTTGAGAATTACTACTTCCACCGAACCTTGAATGTGAAGAATCACCATCATCCCTTCTTATTCTCTTTGAATCCCCAGTTTTCCCCTTAAGTTTTTCTTCTTCTATTTGTTGTGCATGAACCATCAAACGGGACACATCCATGTATTTAACAAGCATGGCGGTTAGGCATTCTTTAACCACTAAGTGGAAAGCACCTGACACAAACTTACTCATCCTTACCCTTGGATCGGCAACCATAGTGGGAGTATCTTTTGACAATTGTGTGAATTTTAAAGCATAATATTTCACACTCATATACCCTTGACGAAGGTTAATGAACTCAAGTAACTTTGCCTCCCTCATCTCAAGGGGAAAGAACCTATAAAGAAAAGCCACCTTAAATTTCTCCCAATCAAGAGGACCAGTATCAACCGCCCTCTCTTCCTTCCATTGGCTGAACCAAACTTGAGCAACAAGCTTAAGTTGACAAGTGGTCAATTCTGCAATTTCCACCAGTGTCACTCCCATGATCATCAACACCTTATACACCTCATCAATGAACTTTTGTGTATCTTCCTCAATTTTAGACTCATGAAATTACGGAGGATTCATCCTAATGAAGTCTCTCACTCTAGTTTTCATCGTACCCACCCTTGGGTATACGGGAGCCACAACCTCTCTATTTGCTTGAGCCATCATAGCTTGGGCCAACGAATAAAATGCACCTCGCAACTCATCATTAGTCACTTGCTCGGTCAAATGTTCGACCAGCACTTGGGGGTTCTCTTGTCTCATGTTTTTACAAACTGTCCTATTCATGAGATTCCTCCATCGAGGCATATTTTGAAAAGCATAAATAGGGGTTAGGAGAGAAGGACACCTAGAGTTACACTTTATCCCACGACCTTAGAGTAATGAAAGAAGTGGAATTTCTTAAACATCTTATAGCTTCTCATTCATAAATGTGGCATGCTTCACACTCATGAATAAGACTTTACTTGACGTGGCTTATGAGACATCCTAAGACCTTTCTAAACCTTGTTTTCTGATACAAAGTTTGTCACGACCCAAAGTACACCTTAGACGTCAGATGGCGTATAAGGTCCCAAGAGGCCCTACACAAGCCACTTAGCATACATAAACAAGATAATAGAATCTAACGAGTTCAAAAGACAGTTTATATCATAAAAAAGTTTTGTGAAAAATGAAGCGGAAGTGTACATAGTCTCAAAAAACATTTATTACATCAAGAGTGATCGAAATGTAACGCGTACATCACATATAATCTCTAAAAATATAAAGACAATAAGCAATAAAGGTTCTGTCCTCGGAACATGAGGACTCACCAATCTTCAATGTCTATTAACTGATCCCTAGCCATGAAGATGTGGAATATGAGCGTCGGACACTACATTAGTGAAACAATGTGTAAGATTATGCGTTAGTACAAAAATGTACCTAGTATGATAGCAATGCATAAAAGTTATGAAATCATGCTAAAAGGAATTTTTTGTGATATGCAAAGACAAAGTCAAAACATAAGATAAGTGGGTTAAAAAACATAATTTGTAATCATGGTCAATGCAAGTAAAATCATCTTTAAAACACATGTGAAATGCTTCTTGAAGTAACCTTAGTTCATTATTATTGTGGGAAGTAGCATCAACTGACATAAAGACCATGTGAATTATACTATGGAATCCGGTCTACTCCTTTCACATCGGAAAGAGAGTGTTCTACTTGCCAAGGAAAAACCATGAACTTCTAGCTTATGTGGATCCACTAGTAAAAGTCTATCTTAAGACCATCATCCTATGGGGGCACATAGGTATCGGATAAGGAGATTGCTACTAGAAACCCGACCTTTAGCTACGGGAGAGCTTCCATCTCAATTTTATCCTAGTGATAAGCATAAATCCCACGGAATAGTTATTAATCTTAACTTGTCTTATCTTTAAGAGACATGGGTATTCGTCGCTTGTCTTATCATAGCATAGCACCTAAACCATGCGTGAGAAAACATTTCACCATTCATGATATTTTCATAATAGCTTTTAAGGTCCATAGTCATTCACTCCATGCTAGAAATGCCCTTCTACTAATGGAAGTAGTTTTAAAATTGTGGTCTATAATCATTGATGGCATATCTGGATACCATACTAATCAAGACCTAATTTAGGAAAATAACTTGAAAAGAATTGAGGGTAAATCTAGATGTCAAGCATGTCATGTGGCCAAGCTTCATAGAACATATATATATCTTCATCCATAACCTTTCTTGAGTCATAAGCATTACTTTGATAAAACATTCATTCTTTTCAATAACTCATAAGCTTCATCATGTTTACAAAGTCAATGCATCCTCAACTTCATTTAAATAATCTCATCAAAAGGACATGCATATATTCATAAACTCATATTTCATGATTTATAATAAAAATAAAGGGTTATGCATGGGATCATGGGAAATCAACTTCAAACATGCAATTACTTCAATACATGCATAAAAGGTCATAAAACAATCAATTGGATCAACATTGAAAGGAACCCATGACATGGAAGAGAACCCTAACTTCAATTGAAGATTTCTAACTTGAAAATTAGAGAATTAGGACTCTACAGAGGAAAGAGCTCCGTAGATGAAGACTATCATACCTTGGATTTTAAAGTCCACAAGCAATTTTGTGAATTTGAGGCTTGATCTTAAAAGCCTACTTACCTTGACTTATTCTTCTTCTTCCTTAGAGAGAGAAATATTTGAGAGGAGGAGCTTAATCAACTTTTAATAATCTGAGAGAATAAGTTGTATTGGGTATTTTTAGGGTTAAAATTGTTTATACAGGACTTCTAATAGAGGGTAAAAGGACATAGTATTTTTTAGAATAATTAGGAAAAGACCCAAATGCCCTCACAAAAAAATTGCCGACTCTCGTCGATGACCCGGCCCACAGTCCATTGGTCAAACCACAGACCGTATTTGTTGGTCGTCGATTGTGTTTACAGACGCTCAAATTTGACTACCAACGATGGACCCATGTATGGTTCATGGGTCCACCTACGGGTCTGCATGCCGAGTCATGGGTCTCCATTTTTTACTCTAAAATTCCACTAAGTCTACGATTGACCTAGAAAGCCTACCTACGACTCGTGTATTGGACAACGGACCGTCCTGGTGAACCGTTGGAAAGTATTGGAACTTGAAATTTTTGGAAAACTTTGGACTTACACCCACGAAGAGACCTACGGTCCATGTGTCAGTCCACAGATCGTTGGTGGCTCCGTTAGGAATGGCACCAGATCCTGCAAAAGCTGAAATTTCTACCCTCTTTGAATTCGAGGTGTTACACAAAACTTTCTCCATATCGTTGTGTACCAATTCAGGACCTATCAAAGCAATTTCACCCACATCAAACCAAACTATATGAGTTCTACACCTCCTACCATAGAGGGGATCAAATGGAGCCATACCAATTCTTTAATGATAGTTATTGTTGTATGCAAACTCAATCAAAGGCAAGTGATCATCCCAATTACCCTTGAAGTCAATTCCACAAGCTCTCAACATATCTTCCAAAGTTTGGATAGTACACTCCGCTTACCCATCGGTTTGCAGATGAAAGGTCGTACTAAGCTTAACACAAGTACCAAAACCCTTTTGAAAACATTTCCAAAACTCAGAGGTGAATTAGGTATCACGACCGTACATAATGGACAAGGGCACTGCATGCAACCTAACCATTTCTCTCAAGAACACTTAGCATAGTCCTCCGCCGAATAAGAAACCTTGACGGGAATGAAATGAGCAGATTTCATCATTCGATCCATGAATACCAAAATCGAATCATGTTGCCGCCAAGTGCGAGGTCAACCAATGATAAAGTCCATATTCAAATATTGCCACTTCCAAGTAGGAATACTTATATCTCGAGATAAACCTCCCGGATCTTTGGTGCTCAACTTTCACTTGTTGACAATTAGGACATTTAGCCACAAATTCCGCAATATCTTTCTTCATCCCATTCCACAAATAGACCTCCCGCAAATCACGGTACATCTTGGTGGCTCCCGTGTGGATGGAATAATGAGAACTATGTTTTCTCTCATGTCATCTACATTGTGAACACACAAACGACCTTGATAATGAAGCACACCATCTCCCCCTTGGGAGAAAGCGTCTACGGATTTCTCAAGCACCGTTTCCTTAAATTCCACAAATTTCAAATCAAGACCTTGCTTGGATTTCACATCTGACACAAAAGATGATTCTGCATCATTATGTACCATCATACCACCCTTGGTAGATTAAACTAATCGAACACTCAATCGGGCCAATCTATGAACATCTCTAACCAACTCCTTCTTACTTTCATTAATATGAGCAACACTACCCATTGATAAACAACTAAAAGCATCGGCCACCATATTCGCCTTATCGGGGTGATAGAGAACGCTCATGTCGTAATTCTACAGTAACTCAAGCCACCTCCTTTTGCAAAGATTTAGATCTTTCTTTTTAAACACATATTGCACATTTTTGTGGTAAGTAAACACATCAACATGAATACCACACAAGCAATTCCTCCATATTTTAAAGCAAATGCCACTGCCGCAAATTCTAACTCATGAGTAGGATAGTACTTTTCATGAATCTTAAGTTGTCGTAAAGCATAGGAAATTACTTTTCATTTTTTTCATAAGGACACATCTTAACACAATTCTCGAAGCATCACAATAAACAACAAATCCATTTGTTCCTTCTAGTAAATTCAACACCGGAGTAGAAGTAAGTTTATATTTCAATTCAAGGAAACTATTCTTGCATGCTTCCGACCATATTAACGTAAAAAAAATTGGGTCAATGTCGTCGATGGAGAGGTAATCAAAGATATCCCTTCAACAAACCTTCTATAGTAACCAGTCAAACCTAAAAAGTTCAAATATCAGAAGGGGATAGAGGTCTAGGCCAACTCTTAACTGCGTCCATCTTCTTAGGATCTACTTTAATACCCTTACTAGAAATAATGTGACTAAGAAAAGTTACGACCTTAACAAAAACTCACATTTACTAAACTTTGCAAAGAGTTGTTTGTCCTTGAGGACTTGCAACACAATCCTCAAATGATTGGTATGTTCATCCTCACTCCTTGAGTAAATCAAGATATCATCGATGAACACAATCACAAACATATAAAGGTATTGTCTACACACCTTATTTATCAAATCCATAAATGCGGCCAGAGCATTGGTCAAGCCAAAGGATATCACCAAAAACTTATAATGACCATATCGAGTGCAAAAACCCTCTTTGGAATGTGATCTTCCTTCACCCTCAATTTGTGGTAACCCGATCAGAAGTCGATCTAAGAGAAGTAACTTAATCCTTGCAGTTGGTCAAACAAATAATCTATCCTTGGAAGGGATATTTGTTCTTAACAGTGACCTTGTTCAATTATCGGTAGTCAATACACATACGAAGTGAACCATCTTTCTTTCAAACAAATAAAACTTGAGCACCCGATGAAGAGATACTCGATCGGATGAAACCCTTATCCAAAAAATCATTCAATTTCTCTTTTAACTCCTTCAGCTCAGTCGGAGCCATTCGATAAGGAGGAATAGAGATAGTCTACATATTTGGGAGAAGGTCAATACCAAAGTCGATTGCCCTTTTAGGAGAAACACTGGGTAAATTATTAGGAAACACTTTCAAAAACTCATTAACAACGGGGACCCACTCAAGAGTACGGCTCTCAGAATCCATATCCCTAACCCAAACAATATGGTATATGCAACCCTTATAAATCATCTTTATAACTTTAAGACAAGAGACAAACTGACTCTTAGGCATAGAATTTACCTCTTTCCACTCTAAGATGGGTACATTTGGGAACTAAAACTTGACTACTCAGTTTCTACAATCAGTTGAAGCATAACATGAATGCAACCAATTCATACAAAGAATAACATTTAAATATAACATATCAAGCTCTACAAGATCAACAAAAGTGACTCTATGGGATAAGGAGATGGGACACTTTCTATAGACTCTCGTAGCCACAATAGAGGCACCAATGGGAGTAGAGACAAAAAAAAAGATCTAACAACACATCCAGAAGAATATCAAATCTCAAGGCCACATATGGTATCATAATTGACAAGGTAACATCGGGATAAAGTAAAGCATAAATATCAAGATGGAAGACTTTCAACATACCAGTAACCACATCGAGAGAACCCTCTTGCTCATGATGAGTTTGAAGTACATAAAATCAGGTTTACCTTGGAACAGTTAAACCCGAACCATTAGGCGGAGCTTGCCTACCTTCTCTTCCCTTAGTTGTAAGTGATGGAAAATCCCTTATCTTATGACCACTCTTACCATAACAAAAGCAATTATTTGTGTCATCTAAGCATTTACCCTCATGCTTCCTTCCACATTTCGCACAAGTAGTCGATAAAAATCCACCACCGTTTCCTCATTGAGGCTTAGGTTTAGACACCCTATCTTTGTTAAAATTAGGACGAGCATTGGAGGAACCATGAGCAGAAAACCTTTGTCAGAATCTAGAATGTCCATGTCCATCGAACATTAAATGTGAGAAGTCACCATCACTGTTCCTTGCCTTCTTTCTCTCCCTAGATCTCTCCTTAAGTTTCTCCTCTTTTATATGTTGATCATGAACCATCAGATGACAAATGTCCATATCATTGATAAGCATGGCAGTACGACATTTCTTAACCACCATTTCGGACATGGCTGAAATAAAATTACTCATCCTCACCCTAGGATCGGCAACCATAATAGGAGCATATTGAGACAATTGTGTAAACTTCAAAGAATATTTATTCACACACATGTTTCCTTGACGAAGGTTGATGAATTCAAGTATTTTTGCCTCCCCTTATCTCAAGGGAAAACAACCTATCAAGGAAAGCAACCTTAAACTTTTCCCAATCAAGAGGACCCACATCAACCGCCCTCTCTTTATTCTATTTGCTCAACCATACTTGAGAAAACCCTTTAAGTTGATAAGAGGTCAATTCCGCCTTTTCCACTGGTGCCATTTACATGATCATCAACACGTTGTATACTTTATCAATGAACTCTTGAGGATCTTCCTCAACCTTGGAACCATGAAATTCCGAAGGATTCATTCTAGTGAAGTCTTTAACTCTTGTTGTCGTCGTACTCACATTTGGGTTCATGGGGACTACAGCCTCCATATTGGCTTGAGTCGTCATGGCTTAAGCCAATACTTGAAAAGCACCCCTAAGCTCTTCTTAATTACTTTCTCGGCCAAAGGGTCGACTGGAACTTGAGGAGCTTCTCATTCCACATTCCTCCTAGTATATGCCCTTAGAGTGGCGAAACATCTGATAGGGAATGACTTACCTACTGGTGGGTTATATTAGGACTATCATGAATCAGGAACTCAGGTCATGGAAAAAACATAATAGAACATGATTACATATATCTGAATATTGTCTTATGAACATTCCAAAGGAAACATAAATCATCAAGTACGAGTTTGCCTCTATATTTATGCTTTTCACTTGTGATGCACATGCAAAACGCTGATGAAAAAGCATTCAACAATGATTGAGGCTCCACTTCATTGTGGTCTATTCTATTGAATTTGTGTTTGAACCGGTGGAACACTGATGCATAATTGTTAAGCATAGGTGCCTCAAAAAATATCTTCTCTTCTAGCCGGCATTGAAGCAACGGAACACATATTCATTTCAGCTAGATGTCAATTCCTTGTTGGTGTGTTTCATGAAGTTTTATTCCATATCATTCAATCTTTATTTTTTAAGAAATTCTTACACATTAGAGAACAAGGACCTAAAATCTCCTTCATTAGCAATAAAACATAGCAATAACTCATGAATAAGAGTCTAATAAGTTGGTAAAATACTCATCAAACTCTCAAACTTGAACTATTTCTTCTCCTTAAGAAAAGAATTCACAAAGCATAGGATTGACAATTAAGCACACACGATAGAATATTCAAAACCTTCACACTAAGACTCAAAGACATAAAAAATAAAAGACTGTAATACCCGAAAACTAGTAAGTTGAACAAGAGGGTTCTAGAGCCTTTCGTAAGAGTTTTGGAGTGTGGTATGAGGATTAAAAGTCGTAAAAATGATTCCCAAACTTAGTATGGAGGTTTAAGGGTTAGGGAATCAAGGTATGACCACCCAAGGGGTCCTTGAGGAGGACCTCAAAACAGCCATAAAAGCTGTCAAAATAGGCAGCACTCATGATTGCCACCTACTGGCCGTGAGTGGACCCACGCCCCGTGGGTTGGGGTCGTGGGTCAAGTCCTAAGATGGCCTGAAAGTTTTAAGCTGCAGACCTCACCTACGGAGATGCAGCACGCTCAGTAGGTCCACCCACGGTCCATGGGTAGAGGAAGCGTAGGTCCAAGCAGTTTTTCAAGCTTTAGTTTTAAGTTGGAGGTTTGGGAATTAATTAAGTAATTAATTAGGGGTTAAGGGAGGTTGGTTATTTAGTTATTTAATCACCTATATAATCTTAATAGGCCCCTAAACTAATTCATTAACTCATTCATCAAAGAACCCCAAAAGTCTCTCAAATAATTCTCTCTTTAGAAGTGAAGAAGAAGAAAAATAAGAGAAGCAAGAGGGGCAGATTTCCTCCATTGTTTAAAGCTGGTTTTAGGGCTATAAATTGAGGTATGTTAGCTTAATCATATATGGGTTCTTCCACCCATAGATCCCACTAGGTTTTCCCCCAATTGTGAAGTCAAAAACACAATTCTAGCTAGGGTTTCCTTCTACATTGTGGGTAGGGTTTATGTATGATTCCAATCTAGTGGATAATACCTAATTATGATTGTATTAACATTGAATTATGATATTATGATGATTTCATGTGATTTCATGTGATTTCTATGGTTAACCCTAGTCTATTTGATGAATATGATATTTTGTGGGTTTATGCCATTAGAGGTGAAATGGAAGGTTCATAGGTGATCCTCATACATCTATGTAATTTGTAGTAATTTTTCAAGGTTAGGAACATATAATAATGAATTGAACTAGACCTTATTGAATATGATTGATCTTGACTTGTAAAGTTGAGATTGACCCATTAGGATGAATTGTGGCTAGAATCACCTAGTGATAAAGAATGTGATTGGATGCCTTGTAATCTAGGTACATAATATGTTTCCATGATGTAGATTCATTGAGAATGAAGACTCATAGTTGTGAATGTTGATCACTAGGTCTTTAGAGTGAAGCTAACATGATTAACTATTGATGCTAAGAATTTGGTAGTAAAATCTACATATGAATACAAGGCAAAAGAATATAATTGTGAAGAAAGATCTTTACCTACCTAATTCACCTTATGAATCATAGATGGTAGGAAGTTATAGAATCACTTAAGTCATGATGATATCCTTGTCTATTGTAGAATTCTAGACATGAGGTTAGACATGAAGATGAACTTAACCTGAAAGACTTCTCACATAGTAATGGTTCTAGGGTTGAACGACTTCTCTTACCTAATTGAACCTAAGGCCATAGAGCCTGCATACCTAGGTCGTGGATGGTGATAGTTTCTCACACATGGTCTAAAAGATGTAGTAGCTGGATTGGTTGTCAAGGACATCTTTCCATAAACTTGAGTCAAACTAGAGACTTAATGATTATCTTGTGGGATTAAAGCCTAGCACCGAGTGGATATTAAAATAAGATGGAAGTTCCCACCTAGTTGAGTTTGGGCTTCTATGGAGGTTCCCACCTAGTTGAGTTTGGGCTTCCAACATGGGATCTTTCACCTAGAAGAGTCTGGATTTCCCAAAGTGTGTCTCATGAGATAGAAGCCTTCACCTTGAGGAGTTTTGGGTTTCTAGTAGCAATCATTGTATCCCATAACTACGTGCCCCGTAGGAAAGTTAGCTAGTGGATCCCACTAAACTAACAACCCAGTTCTACCTTAGGCAAGTGGACCAACCCTTGATGGTCTGGGTAACACCTTGAGAGATCATGTGATATCTAATATGTTCTTATATCGGTTAAGGCTATATCCCAATTAAACAAGATTAGTAATGAACTATGATTATGCTCAATGTAGCATCTCCTAGACTTCAAACCTCATGGACTAAGATTACGCATAGTGTAGGATCTCCTAGAGTCCAATACAAGTAATGGTCTAAGATTGTGCTTAAAGGAGCATTTCCTAGAGATAAAACTTAATGAACTAAGATTATTCTTGTGAAAGCATCTCCAAGAGTTCAACCTTAGTGAACTAAGATTATGATTTAAGTAGCATCTCCTAGAGTTCAAGCTTGATGAACTAAGATATACTCAATGTAGTATATCCTAGGGTTTCAAAATGATAAGGAACTAAGATAAGCTTAGTGAAGTACCTCGTAGTGTTCAAGAGTACAATGTACATAGACATACTTAAGGTAGTATCTCATAGGGTCCATCTTAATAATGAACTAAGACATACTTAAAGGAGTATCTCATAGTGTTCAATGTATAAAGGGATTTAGACATGCTTAAGTAAGTATCTCATAGAATGCACGTTAATAATGAACTTAGACATGCTTAAACAAGTATCTCATAGGTGTGAACCTAATAATGAACTTAGATGTGCTTAAGGTAGTACCTTCTAGCGTTCTAACGTCCAAAGAGAGGAATTAGGTTCCAACCCAAGAAGCATTAGAGTGAGGAACTAAGATAGAGTTAGTAAAGGGTCTCCTAGTGTTCCTATGCTTTCAAGAAATAGCTAGACTCTAATTAAGGAACATGAGTATGATGACCTAAAGAAGTACTTAGTATGAGTGTTAGTATGGAATGTCATTAATGCATTGAACAAGTATGACTTAAGGTTTCCTAATGAGTGTTGCCTTACATGAGTTATGCTTGATGGATTGCTGCTATAGATGCCTTCCAAGCTATGATTGACTAAAGGTGATAGTTCCTTTGTCTACATGAAGTACGCTAATAATGAGACCAAAGTACAGTATCTCAGATGATTTCAAGGTTATGCTTAGGGTGAAGGGTAGTAAGGGATGCCTTTCATGTATTGCACAATTGTGCTTTGAGGTTACTTAGGAGTATGATGCCTATGTGGTACAAAGGCTTAAGACTTAGCCATGCATAAATACTAAGATTAAGATGACAAAAAAGGGATACTTGGCTTGGGTGGTATTATGGGATGCTATTCATGCTTTGCACATGTATGCTTTTGAGGCTACTTCAGAATGGTTCTATTATGGTATAGACGACTAAGAGTCAAGTAATACTTATATGATGCCTATGTTGGAGACTTTGCTTATTATGATTATGATGTTGTCTCTTATGCTTTTTATTTATGTTTCATGAAGTATTTCATATGATTTTTGATTATGTCTTATATTGACTAACCCTTGTCTTATGCTCTTATGGTTATGCTAGCTAACATATTTAGTACATTTTGTACTAACGCATACTTTGCCTACATTCTAATCAAAAGTAGGGTTTGGAGACTTGAGTGCTATCTTGAAGCTAGGTTTCTAAGGAGCTAAGGAATTGAAGATCTTGGTGAGTCCTCATAGATTCGAGGACAAAACCCACCATTTCCTTTATGTCTTTATTTCATGTTTTTGAGACTATTGTATGGGCTGTGTCCCAAGAGTTTATTCTAAAGTTGTAGTAGATGGTTTGAGACAAGGTATAGAAAGACTTCTGCTTGCTTTTATGAAAATGACTTCCATTGTAAAAAGTTTTAAATTTTCTGTATTTTTCTATTATCTTATGTTCATGATATGCTAAGGGCTTGTATGAGACCCCTTTGGGGTCAAGTACGTCGTGTTACTTAAAGGGTACACCCCTGGGTCGTGACAAACTTGGTAATCAGAGCATAAGGTTTAGAATGGTTCTAGGATTGTCTCAAACCACATCTAGTAGAATCTTGTTCATAAATGAGAAGCACGCCACATTTATGAATAGGAAGCTATTGGATATTTAGGAAATATCACTTCTTCATTCTCTAAGTCGTACCATAGAGTTTGGCTATAGTAGGCCCATCTTCTAATCCGTGCCTATTGTTTCCAGGGTATGGCTAATACAAGGTCAAATGCTAGGAGAGGTGAGGAAGGTAATGAGGAGCATGAAGTCCCGCCCCCCAAGGTCCCAAGGTCCTCAAATTCCTCAAGCTCTTAATGAGGAGGGGGCTATGACAAATGTGGAGAGAAGGTCAGCTCTCCAAACATTGACTCAAGCTATGACGGCTCAAGCTCAAGCCATGACAACTCAATCCCAAGCTATGGCGGCTCAAGTCAATCGGGATACTAGAACTCATGAGAACCCTAATTTGAGCGCCATGGCTTCTAGGTTGAGAGACTTCACAAGAATGAGCCCTCTTATGTTCTTTGGGTCCAAAGTGAATGAAGATCCTCAAGAGTTTGTGGAAAAGGTCTACAAGAAAATTGATGCTATGGGGGTGACTTCTATAGAGAAAGTCGAACTAGCCGCTTACCAATTGAAGGATGTGGCCCAAGTATGGTATACTCAATATAAGAGGAATAGGACAGTAAAGGTGGGTCCCATAGATTGGGAGTTGTTCAAGAAAGCATTTCTTGATAGGTTCTTTCCCCGAGAGATGAGGGAAGTTAAGGTAGAAGAATTTGTCAACCTTCGTCAAGGAGGTATGAGTGTTCAAGAATATTCTCTAAAATTCACTAAGTTGTCCAAGTATGCTCCGTCTTTGGTGGTGTATTCTAAGGATGAGATGAATAGGTTTGTGACGGGTGTGTCTAGATTGGTAAGAAAAGAATGTCATTCGGCAATGCTTTATGATAATATGGATATATTCCGTCTTATGGTGTATGCTCAACAAATGGAGGATGAGAAACTCCAAGACAAGAATAGGAAAGTGAAGAGACTTAGACCCGATGGATAAGGTCAACCTAGAACCCAACAAACACTTTCCCACCAAGAGAGGGTGTCTAAACCTTAGCCCCAAAGAGGGAGTAATAGTGAATTTGTGTTGCTTAAGCCTACTTGCTCAAAGTGAAAGCATTATGGTGAGTGTCTAGACGGAAAGGAAGGGAGTTATGGTTGTGGTAATGAGGGTCACAAGAAGAGAGATTGTCCATTCCATAGGGCTAAAGGGAGGGTGGCCAAGCAAGGTTCTTTTAGAGGCCCGGATCCCAATTCTCCCAAGTAAGCATAGGTTCTAAATTCTCCAAACTACTGGTGATCAAGAGTTACCTTCTTATGTGGCTACCAGTAAGTTTTCAAGCTTTATTTGATTCCGGTATTGTTTGGTCTTTTGTTGCTTGATATGCTACACTTTGAAGTTGTCTTTAGCAAGAATGATGTTTATAAGAGTTTGTGTAGGCTTACTCCCAAGGGGGAGATAGTGTGCCTATCTAGTAGGGTTATTGTGTGTTTATGTGTTGCCATGATTTCCTAGTATGCATGTTCATGAAAATGCTTAGGTCTTGTTACAAATAACTTACATGCATTGTTTTCGTCATGGTGTAGTACATTTGAGTAGATTTGCATATAGACTTCATGAGATGAATTATGAGTATGCCTTAGTTTTGGGAGTTGAAAGATTCCTCCTTCAACAAATGCTTTTTGAGAGTAATTTGCATTTAGGCTCCATGTGTGTGTGTTGAGCATGTTTTAGTTAGGAGATGTTAGTTCCTCCTTGAGAATGAGTAAATAAATAATTTTACGCATTCTGGGTTGGTAGACGTAGTTCCTATTCCCTTGTGTTGCATTGAATGTGTTTAGCTTGGAATTGAAGTTTCTTCCTTGGTTATGTGTATTTAGATGTAGTGCATCCATAATGGGAAGCTAGTTTAGAGTTGTGACTTTAAGAAGTGTTTAGAATCGTCATTCGAGGACGAATGATCCCAAGGGGGAGAAAATGTAATACTCCGGAAACTAGTAAGTTGAACTAGAGGGCTCTAGAGCCTTTCGTAAAAGTTTTGGAGTGTGGTATGAGGATTAAAAGTCGTAAAAATGATTCTTGAACTTAGTATGGAGGTTTAAGGGTTAGGGCGTCAAGGTACGACCCCCCAAGGACCAACCAAGGGGTCATTTAGGAGGACCTCAAAACAGCCCTAAAAGCTATCAAAATAGGCAGCACTCACGATTGCCACCTACTGGCCGTGACACCCACGCCCTGCGGGTTGGGGTCATGGGTCAAGTCCTGAGATGTCCTTCAAGTTTTAAGCTGCATACCTCACCTACAGAGGTGCAGCATGCTCAGTAGGTCCACCCATGGTCCGTGGGTGGAGGAGGCGTAGGTCCAAGCAGTTTTTCAAATTTTAGTTTTAAGTTGGGGATTTGGGAATTAATTAAGTAATTAATTAGGAGTTAAGGGAGGTCGGTTAGTTAGTTAGTTAACCACCTGTATAAGCTTAATAAGCCCCTAAACTAAGTCATTAACTCATTCATCAAAGAACCCCAAAATTCTCTCAAATAATTCTCTCTCTAGAAGTGAAGAAGAAGAAAAATAAGAGAAGGAAGAAGGGAAGATTTCCTCCATTGATTCAAGATGGTTTTAGGGCTATGAATGGAGGTATGTTAGCTTAATCATCTATGGGTTCTTCCACCCATAGATCCCCCTAGGTTTTCCCCCAATTGTGAAGTCAAAAACCCAATTCTAGCTAGGGTTTCCTTCTACATTGTGGGTAGGGTTTAGGTATGATTCCAATCTAGTAGATAATACCTAATTATTATTGTATTAACATTGAATTATGATATGATGATTAATTCATGTGATTTATATGGTTAACCCTTGTCTATTTAATGAATATGATATTTTGTGGGTTTAATTTCCATTATAGGTGAAATTAAAGGTTCATAGGTGATCTTCTTACATCAATGTCATGTGTAGTAATTGTTCAAGGTTAGGAACTTATAATAATGAATTGAACTAGACCTTATTGACTATGATTTATCTTGACTTGTATAGTTGAGATTGAACCTTTAGGATGAATTGTGGTTAGAATCACCTAGTGATAAAGAATGTGATTGGATGCCTTGTAATCTAGGTTCGTAATATGCTTCCATGATGTAGAGTCATTGGGAATGAAGACTCATAGTTGTGAATGTTGTTCACTAGGGCTTTAGATTGAAGC
>JAJOOE010001180.1:0-32631 GCA_036250405.1 Solanum raphanifolium
GTCAAAGCAAGAGAAGTTCATAGAGTTTTTCAAAAGTCTCTTACAAACGTTTTAACTTTGTTTTAAGACTTGAGTTCAAGTTGAGTAAAGAGTAAAGATTGAAGTTCATTTCTTCAAAAGTATATGGGGACTATGTATTCCCAAAGGGTTTAAAATGTTTTCACATTTAAACAAGAAAAGGAAACTTGATTTCCAAAGAGCCTTTGAGCTAGTTTTCCAGTAAAGAGCCTTTGAGCTAGTTTTTCAGTAAAGAGCCTTTGAGCTAGTTTTTCAATAAAGAGCCTTTGGCTAGTTTTCAGTGAGTAAATGCTTTCGCAATAAAGCAAGAGAGGAAACTTTGATTTCCAAGATAGCCTTTGAGCTAAATTTTTGAGCAATTATCTCAAATCACAGAAAGAAGCATATTTTTTAAAAACATAAGAGCTAGTATCATATTTTGGGAGTAGTATTGAGCACCAATATGGGGAAGAGTTCAGACAAGTCACACCCCCCATAAACCACGTAGCCACCATGGGTAGAAAAGGGTCATACTTTTTAGAAGATTCCTTTAGTGCTTTTTAGAATAGACTAGTGGATCCACTTAGTAGTTCAGGTTCTATACTGATGGCAAGGTATCGGACGGCCCTGGCAGTGTAAGGCAAAACCATGTATCATCACGATAGCTCTTAAGTGATGGTTGTCGGTTAGAGAAATTTCCACAACAGTATTTTGTATTTTTCTATACATAAGAGATATTTGTATTTTCATATACAAACAAAGTTGATATTGTATCTTTGTATATATACAAAGTTATTATTGTATTACTAATTACACAGAGTTGAAAACCATGTTTAAAAGTTTTTCTTTATATTGCATTTATTTACATTGCTTTATATTGAAATTAGTTCAGTTGAGTTGAGTTGAGAAGAGCCAAGGTAAGTGTTTCTTTTAGAATCTTTTCAAGCCTATGTTATGGTTATCATTCCAACTCGCATACTCTTATATTCAATGTACTGATGCCAGTTGGCCTGCATCATCTTATGATGCAGACGGAGGTAACCAGGATCAGAATCCAGCGCCTCATTGATCAGGTTGAGCACTCAGAGTTAGCTGGTGAGCCTCCTAGATTTTCCGAGGATCCCTTTTATTACTTTCAGTATTTTAGTTCATTAGGATGTCGTGGGTCTTGTCCCGACGTTAACCTCAGTTGTTTAGAGGCTTCATAGACAGAGTTAGTGATGTTAGTTCATGAGTCTTTACCTTTCCTTTTCAGTTAAGTTGAGACTTGAGTTGTCACTTTGGCAGTGGATGTTATTTATTACATTCTAAGTTATTTACTGAGAAGTTCAGTTTTTCTTTTAAAAGTATTTATCTTGAGTAAAGTTTTTCGATGAGTAAGTAAGCCAGGCCAAGGGGTCGCTTGGGGCCAGCAATGGTTCTCGAGTTCCGACCATGTCCAGGGTGTAGGTTCGTGGAGTGACAGGTTCTTCCCAAGGGAGTTGAGAGAAGCTAAGTCACAAGAATTTATGAAATTGAAGCAAGGTTCAATGTCGGTCCAAGAGTACGGGGTGAAGTTCACCCAACTCTCCAGGTATTCTCCACACATGGTTGTTGATCCAAGGGTACAAATGAGTAAGTTCTTATTTGGGGTATCTGATTTGGTGAAGACCGAGTGTAGGAATGCTATGATTCTAAGGGATATGGATATCTCCAGACTAATGACTCATGTTCAGCAGGTCATATCTTATTCTTCTAGACAACTTAAGGTCTATGAGAAGAACTATCTGACTCATGACCTCGATATTGCAGTCGTAGTATATGCCCTAATAATTTGGAGACATTACTTGGATGATGTTCATGTTTATGTGTTCACATATCATAAGAGCTTCCATTGTGTGTTCACCCAGAAAGAGTTGAATCTTTGTCAAAAGAGATGACTTGAATTACTCAAGGACTATGATATGAATGTGCCTTACCATCCTGGCAAGGCCAATCTAGTGGCTGATACTCTCAGCAGACTGTTGATGAGTCCACAAATTGGACTCATTTAGGGCTTTATTTTGATAGAAATAGTGTCCTCAAATGCTTATTTTGTCTCAATATCTGATGAAAACTCTTAAGTTTCAGGTATTTGAAGTTTTGATGGAAGCATGGACACTTAGGCGCCCAAAGGAAAAAACAAGCTGAAAAGAACGAAGAAGTTGAAGCATGCGTATCGCCAAGCACACTTGGCGACTCTCTGAAGGGATGTACTCCGCCCTTTGTTCCAGTACGCGAAGCCCTGAAGGAGAAGGATAAAAAAGGCAATGAAAGGAGCAGTCGATGCTTCACCGAATAGTTCCACGAAGCAGTACTATACCGCCCAATAACACAGAGCACGACGATGTTGACGGCTAGTGCAAGATGGCGACGAACTACACCAAAAGGCGAATCGCCGAGTTAATCGGCGATTCTGACTAACCTCGCCGAAAGATCCGCTAGCACTATTTTCTGAAGTCTATAAATACTAAAATTGTTATTAATTTTTAAAGAGTCGAACATTAATTACAATTTCCAGAATATAATAGTACTTTTTTGGATATTTTCTCTCAAGTTTGGAGAGGGTTTTGGGAGAGTTGAAGAAAGAAGGATTTCATCTTCCCCAAGTTGGAAGTGGGTCTTCTCCATTCTTCTTCCTTTACTTAAATCAAGGTTTACTTTCTTATACCCATTTGATTTTAGTATCATTTTAGGTGTAGTTTGTAATTTCTTGATGTGTGGCTAAAAATCCCCATTCTTAGTGAGTGATTTAGCAAATATGTGTTGATATTGTTGTTGGGTCTTGCTTGCTGATTGGTTAGATGTATTTTAATGGTGATTTCACCTAGTGGTTGTGGTTTAATTTAATGGGTTTGTAGTTGTAATTACAAAACCACCCATGAGTTTTCGGCTTGCCCTAGAGGGAGGTCGCGAAACTAAAACCACTAGACTGATGGCCTAAGGAGTGGGTTAACATGAGGTTCAGCCCGAGAGGGTGAGCCCTAGTCCCATATCTTAACACTCAGCTTGAGAGAGTGAGTGGGGTAAGGGGTAGGCCAGCCTTCATGCGGCAAATGGGTGTCCGAGAGGAACGCATTTGAAACGGGGTGGGTAAGTTGCCTAAGAGGGAACTTATTTCCATCTAAATCTTCGCCTAGTCACTATTATCTTGCAAAATTTCTATCGAAAGCATGTACCCAACGATTTATCTCAACTTTATTGCGGTCATACCCCAAGAACTCTTCCCCATACTTGATTTTATTGTTATTTTTGTTGTTTTTACTATTTGTGAGAAAACCCCCAATTGATATTTGACACTTTCGTGTCACCCCCTTTAATTTACTATGTTTTTACTCGTTAATGTCCTTAGCTACGACTAGTTAGAACTAAATTTTATTTTTCTATCAACTCTCAAAACCACTCCCTTGGGACACCCAACCTTTAGTTGTGTTACTATATTATCGACGATAGTAGACACACAAACCATAGGTTACTGTCGTTGGTCACGATAAGCATCAACTGTCTATGGGTAGTGTAGCACATGTTGAGGAAGAAAAAAGAGTGTTAGCCAAAGATGTTCACCGGCTTACTTGCTTAGGATGCCTTACAGACACATCATATAGTGATGTGATAGTTCAGAATGGATCAAAATCTTCATTGGTAGCGGAGGTTAAGGAAAAACAAAATAGTGATCCTATATTACTTCAGTTGAAATGTGTAGTTCATTAGTAGAAAGTTGAGGTTTTCTCCCAAGGGAGAGATGGTGTGCTTCATTACTAGGGTCACTTATGTGTTCCTAATATGGGTGAGTTAAGGAAGCAGATTCTTACAGAAGCCCATAATTCCAGATATTCCATTCATCCAGGTGCCTCTAAGATGTATCGTGATCTACGGGGAGTCTTTTGGTGGAACTACATGAAGAGAGACATCGTAGATTTTGTGGCTAAGTGTCCAAACTGTCAACAAGTTAAGGTAAAACATCAGAAACCAGGAGGTATGACTCAAGAGATTAACATTCCTACATGGAAATGGGAAGTGATAAACATGGACTTCATTATCGGTTTACCTCGTACTCACAGACAACATGACTCCATTTGGGTGATAGTGGACAAAGTCACTAAGTCCGCTCACTTCTTGGTTGTCAAGACTACAGATTCAGCGGAGAACTATGCCAAACTTTACAACAATGAGATAGTCAGGTTACATGGGGTTCCCTTGTCTATCATCTCAGATAAAGGTCCTCAGTTTACCTCTCATTTCTAAAATTCTTTCAGAAAGGTCTTGGTACTCAGGTAAATCTCAGTACGACATTTCATCCACAAACAAATGGTCAGGCAGAGTGTACCATTCAGACCTTAGAGGACATGTTGATAGCTTGCGTGATCGATTTCAAGGGAAGTTGAAATGATCACCTACCTCTCATAGAGTTTGCCTACAATATTAGCTTCCATTCCAGTACTCAAATGGCCCCATATGAGGCACTATATGGGCGTAGATGCAGGTCTCCAATTGGTTGGTTTAGAGTAGGTGAAGCAGTCTTGATTGGGCTAGATTCGGTTGATGAGGCGATGTAGTAAATTCAACTCATCATAGATAGACTATAGATAGCCTAGAGTCGTCAGAAGTCCTATGCAGATGTAAGGAGAAGAGACTTAGAGTTCAAAATCGATGATTATGTTTTCATAAAGGTGTAACCTATGAAGGGGGTGATGAGATTTGGCAAGAAAAGAAGCTCAGTCCTAGATATGTAGGGCCTTACAGAATCATGAAATTAAAAAGGTTGGTAAGGTGGCTTATGAGTTAGAGTTGCCAGCAGAACTAACAGTGGTTCATCCAGTCTTTCACATTTCCTTGTTGGAGAAGTGTATGGGTGATCCGGCATCAATAGTACCATTAGAGAGTGTGGTTGTGTAGGATAGTCTCACTTATGAAGAGGTGCCAGTTGAAATTCCTAACTGTCAGGTTCATAGGTTGAGAAATAAAGAAGTCGCTTCAGTGAAGGTTTTGTGGGGGAGTCAGTTCGTAGAGGGAGCTACTTGGGAAGCAGAAGTAGCCATGATGACCAAGTATCCCCAGCTCTTTCCCTCCATACTCAGCTTGTTTATACTTCATTTGAGGAAGAATGTTCCCAAGGGGGAGATAATGCAACACCTCAGATCTTAAAATGGAGAAAATCCTAGTTTTCAAAAAACTAGTGTCAGTACCAACGGAAGCACCCACATACCGTGGGTAGAACCACGGATAGTAGGTGGAGTTCCATCGTTAAGGTCCAAAATTTGATGGTCTATGATCCCACCCACAGTCGACCAGAACGGTCCATGGTTGGACCAACGGACCGTAGGTGATGGTCAACAACCAATTGGAGGAAAATGGTTGTTTGATCAACTTCAAACGGTCATATCTTTTAACACAAAATGAATTAGATGGCCCATGACCTATCAAATTAAAGATAATTGAATCCTCTTTCCAATGCCACCAAGTTTCCTTAATCCAAGCTCTGATTAAGAAGTTATACTCATTTTAGTGAATCCCTATCGGGCAGACCATGACCCCCGTCGACGGTGGGTAGTCCAAATGACGGTTCGTCGGTCCTTCTGTGGATGGCCTTTATCAGCTTTTAAGTCAGGGTCATTTTGGTATTTTCCCTATGCGTTGGGGTACTTAAACTATGTTGTTTGATGCCTAAACTATGTCATTTTACTCAGAATAAGTCTAATAACCTAGTCAGACATACCCAGAACCCTCATTCTCCAAAATTCATCCAAATTTAGTACGAAAAGAAGAGAAAGAGGCTCCAGTTTCTTTGAAGAACAAGCAACAACATTCTTCAAGTTTCAGTCTCGAAATCCAAAGGATTTTTCCATAGATTTCGTCACCAGGTATGTGGGATTTCGCTAGTGGGTTCCTTCCATCCACTAGGTCCCTAGAATTCAGTCAATTAATTCCTTGATTCTACATAGCTTGTTTAGACCTAGGGTTTTTAAAATCTTGGGAATTTTATTGTGATTTTAGCTGCTATATAATCCATAGTATAAATATCATGTTTTTCTTGGGAACGTTGTTTAATTTCTTGTATGAAACAGAGAACACTAGTTTGTGTAGATTCTCTTAGTTCGTGAATTATACTTGCTAGGTGAGTTAAACCGATAATCATTCTTCAGATTTCGAATGTAACATTATCACTTAGCATGTCCGTATTTTGAGCTATAAGTATTTAGTTACATTTAAGTCATATACATATTTAGTTGGGAGTAGACTTAGCACCGAGTTGGACTAGGGTTCAGTGTACCCTCATAGTCCTAGAACTACTTGCTCCCGTAGGATTATAAGTCCCCTCTATTGGGCATCAAATTTAGTGATCATGCCACAGTCATGCTTTTATAGCCTTGGCAAGGTATATTGGGTCTTCTCGATGGGGCGTCTACACCAGACTCCATATTTAGCTCACATAGTTTATGCTGGTTAATAGTTGCTCACACAATCAGACTCTTAATGAATTGACCAGGTTTTCAACATTTATATTAGCATACAGTTTAACATGTCATCTTCATGATTAGTACTTGGTCATTGCATTTAGCTTAACTTTTCAATTATATTTCAGTATCTATATCTTTTCTCAGATTATATCATTGCTCAGCTATGCATTGTTCAGCTTAGTATATCTATACCCTACATGCTCAGTACATTCCAAGTATTGATGCATACTCTGCGCTACATCCTTTCATGATGTAGGTTTGGGTACTCAACATCCAGATCATGCTTAGATCGATTCTTAGTCTGCATTCAGCAGCTTCAGTGGTGAGTCCTCATATTCTGAGGACAACAAACATGCTTTCATTTTAGTCTTTGCTTTCAGTTTTTAGTTTTGTTAGAGTTAGCTGGGGGCATGTCCCAACAATTCAACTCAGTTAGAGGCTTTTTAGACATAGTAGTAGATTCATCTTGAGTTGTTAAGTGGTTGTTTCAGTTATCACTAAACTCTTATATTTTATATATTCATACTAGTTGGGTTTTTTGCTCATTTTTAGATATCAACTGTTTTAGCTTCCGCATAGTACATGTTTTACTCAGTAACTTTTATAGTATTCTTATGATATGCTAGACTCAGGGTTAGCTTGGGGTCACTCGTGATCCTAGGTCTCATGTTACGTCAAGCGGGTATCCTCGGGGAGTGACAAAATTGATGGGACTTGAATCTAATATCTTATCATCATAGTGCACCAAAGCTTTTAATTTGATGACTTATCCTCTTGGTTAGATTGGACATAAATCTATCGTCTTACCCTCTTTATGTGACATGACTTGAATCCTTTGTGTTACCCTCCATTAAGATTCACTCTAGAGCCTTTATCACCACAAAGAAAGAAGTTGCGATGAAAATTTATCATGGATCCATGGTAAAAAAACATGTTCTAAAAACAAAATTTCTACAAGATCCCAAATTTGTAGTTTAACAATATACTTTAACAAAAAATTCAATTTGAAATTAATGGCACTCACTTTGAATATCGACATACTTGATTCAAATTATAACACTCATAATTCATTGATCTTATGAATCTAGTGTTTTTTTTTTTTAAATCATTTTTTGTGAGTAGATAAATGTGCTAAATAATGATTAGTATATACATTCTTGCATACTAAGTAACTGATGACACAAAATTATTTTAAGAAATACACAGTAGGAATAATACGTACCAAGCACTTATTTAAGATGCTAGAAGTCCATACCTCATAATTCATATGGGTTGTGATCTCTGTTCGAGAGATTATGTATACCTTATACGTTTAAGGGATATGGTTTTAAAGGTTAGAGACTCATGTTGATAACGTATTATGAAAGTATATAAAACAATACGAAAAAAAGTTGGAAGATGCGAGAAGGCTTATTATTTCTCTTGAAGGGATGCTTTTTCAATGAAGAGAACCCTCTATTTATAGGGAAAATTGACTTGGTCCCAAGGTTAGGGTTCCTAATTTTTTTCTAAAACATAGACATTCCCTATGTTTATAACACCTTTTATTTTATCCATTTTTATTTAAACTATTTATTTTTGGAAAATTACTTTTACATTTTCCTACATTAGTATTAAAGAAGAAGTTCCACTTTTAAAGAGCAGCATAAAGGGAGTTCAACTTTGTAGATCTAGTTTAGTATTTTAAATTATTTTCTTGAGCTTCCAATTTTAATTAATTACTAGAGAAACAAAATGAGCTCAAATGTTGATCAAAGTTGATACAAATGATTCATAGAGTAAAACCCTAATAAATAGTAATATTTTTGAATTGTGATAAACAAATTGTTATTGAGTTAAAAGAAAAAATTGAACAATAATTCTCAACCTAGTGTTTTTTATTTGTTTTCCTTGACCATAAGTGGGCCAAAACATATATTACCATTGATGTGGACCCTATATATGAATATAAGAAAATATTATAATAATTTTTATAGTTAAATATTCTTACAGTTTGGATGTGACTCAATTCAATAATGTAATAATCTGTTATTAATTGCTTTGGAAATCACGTTTAACAAACTATAGATTTTAATAAATGTATATATCAAATGAAATTAATGGCACAACAATCTTATGAATAATGAGAGGTTTAAATAGGACTCAAACAATATTACTGATTTTTCACATCTCATCACTCGTTTAGCAACACTAATCTTGCTTCGCTTCTTCATTCAAATTAATTAAGCAGCTATGACTTTATCAAGAGGATCTAGTTTTATATATATATATATATATATATATATATATATATATATATATATACTAGTTCTCGAACATGTGTATTCCATGTTTAATGGTATAAATATTTAAAATTTAAAGTATTTAAATTAATTTTTAGATGTCATATTAACATGTGAATAAAATAGCTACATTTTATTTTTTAGAACTATTTTTCTATACATTAATTTTAATTTTATAAGGTACATAATAGATAATGTTCTTGTTGTGTATTCTCGTATTTGACTTCTCGATTGAATGTTTACATAAATCAAAGATAGTTATTTGACTTTCATTTCTCTTTTTCTTCATTGATAAATTAAAAATTAACATAAAAAATATGTCCAATTTGTGAAATTATATATATAATCACATGTTTACCTTAAACCCAACAAAGATATTGTTCGTATCTTTGTATAGGATATTTTAATTTATTCAACAAGGCATGATTTGTTTAAGGGTCAATAGCAACATTGTGTTATCAGTTATTTAGGGGTGATATAAGAATGTGAAAAGTTATTGGGTAAAAAGTTAATATAAGGTAAGATGAAAGATAGAAATCGTTAATGTAATAACTAACAAAATTCATAATTCTATAACTAAAGAATGTCAAATGGTGTGAATAACATTTGTAATAATTAATAATACCTGAGAGAACGTATACTTCCATGACTACAGAATTACAGTGCAATAGCCGAATTTCTTATTAATTTTGTATTTACTTAAATAAATATGACTTTTAATTAATTTTACTGTTTATTTAGATAGTTAATTAGTTTTTAATTTAGTGTAGGGGCAAAATAGTAATCCAACTTTGCACATTAAAACTTAAAGAAGATCTTGATAAATTGATGATACATTCTTGATATAGATAATACTTTAATTTAAATACAAATACATACCCAAATATATATCTATATATAAAGATTTGCATATAATAAAAATATTTACCTGATAAAAAATAGTAATTAAATAAAACATAAAAATTAAACTAATACACGCTTCAACCCATCGTCATTATAAACCATATGAATTTTCTTTTGACAAAATATCTAAATATTTTAAGAAAAAAAGTAAATAAGTAAAATGAAAGGGAAATGTTTATATAATAATTATTTTGAACCGAACTTCCTAACAATCTCAATCACATAATAGCATTGTAAGTAAAGTCATTCTTACATTTTGAGTATCAACAAAACAACTCGTGACAATTCTGACTCATGAAAGGTTCAATAATTTTTTAAAATAGATATTCAGAAACATATATCGGCATCACAGGAGAAACTGTTAGGAAAAATAAATAAATCTCGACTACTTTGCGTTAGCTTCATATATTGGACCATTACATACTACTGTATATATAGTAAAAAAGAAAAACAAGTATTATATCATCAAAATAATTTTCCCTCAAGTACTCGAGGTTCTGGAATATATCCTTTAAGGATAGAATAATTTACTTCATTAGAATAGTGGTACCTCAAATTCCGTTGATCTTCAAACTCACTCAACTATAATAAATCACACACAAAATTTTGAAGTGTAAAAAGAATAAGAGTAGAATATTAGAAATTTTTTGTGGTTGAAAAATTAGAAGAAATCCTTCTATTTATAGCCAACAAAGGGTAGTATGAACAAGAGATTATTGTGCCTTATCTTAAAAGTTATGACCCTTCAGAAAAGCGACAATCCTTTGAAAAAGTCACAATTTATCGAAAAAGTCACAACTCTTTGAAAAACCACAACTCATGATCTAAAAAGTCACAAACTTTTGGAAAAGTCACAACCCTTTGGAAAAGTATCAAAAAATAAAAAAAGTCACAACCGTTCAAGAGAACATATGCTATTTAAATAGATATAGATGGGCGTTTTAAGTAGGGTTGTTATAGTAATTTACCATTCAAGTTATGGAGTTCATGTTTTTAATGTAGTATAGAGGATAGATATAGATAAATAGATAGATATAAAAGATAGTGTAGTGACTCGTTAGGTCATTTTGAAAACTAGTCATCTTTTTATCCTTTACGTATAATTTTAAATGAAAATTTGAATTACTTGTTTAACTATGGTTATTTAATTAGCAGGTAAATTTTAAATAAGTAATTTTATTAAGTGGTTAATGGGCCAAATCCTTAATTTATTTAATACCCTATACTACTTGGCCCATATATTGAGATAACTTAAAAGGTTTTAACAGTTTTTAGATTATCATTGAGGGGAAACAAAAAGAAAAAAAAAAGAGCGCGACAGAGAGAAGGAAATTGTGGTGCAAGTAAGGTTCTTTTTGTTTAAGAAATTGTGGTTGGTAAATTGGATGACCTGTAAGTTTTTCTTAAAATTTTGTTGGTTAATTTGATACGTCCAAACTTACACCTCAATTAAGAGGTATAAACAGTCGAAGTCAATTTATAGAACTCAATGTGAGTTGAGGTCGATCCCACAGAGAATTTCTTATCAAAAATGATTTCACTGTCGCATTTTACTCAAATGTTGTTATTATTTCCTAAGTAAACAGATACAGAAAGTAAAATTGGGTTTAGCTATACAGCTCTAGTAACCACGTTTGTTAACTAAGATCTAATGTAGCAATTAAAATAATATCAATCCTAAAGTTGTTTTGATAATTAAATGAAACTAGAATTGTGTTCCCCATAACGTTGCATCTAATGTTCTTCCGTATTTGACTTTCAGGCAATTCATCTCTACAAAATACAGGCGAGCTAAATATATCTGAAACTTCTCAGTCTAATCAGATAATTTTCACTCAAGTTCCCTCGGTCCAGAGTGTTACACGTTTTACCTCGCTTACAATAGTGTTAAAGTTCTTTTCTCTCGTACTCGAACTTTGACTCCATTTCTTTAGGTTAATTTAGCATTTTCTTAACTATCATTTTTCTCTTGAACAAATGATTGACACAGGCTAACCTTAATGCGTGCACTTATTAGAATACATGAATAACAAAAGCTAAATTATACTTTGCAAATGTAAATCGCCTTTCACTTGTCTTACATAATTACACTTAGATTTAAGTCATACATCCCACAATCCCTGTTGTGGTGTTTAGCCACTCATGATTTCACGTAAACATTCAGAAGAATATAATGAAAACATGACGAGAAACATACCTAGGAAAATAAGCAAATTGATACTTACTTTGATAATTCAAGAACCGGAAATTCAACTTCCAAACTTAATTCGATGTTAATCTTCAAAACCAAAAGCTAAGAATGTTTAAAAAAAAATTTCTTCGTTCCACATAAAATGCGATCAAACGTAAAAACGACCTAATTAATTCAAATAAAGTGTTTTAAAAAGAGTCCTGCTTGAAGTAGGACTGAACTGTCGGACACTTCACGGGGGTCACCACAGTCCGTCAAGGGCTTCACGGTCCGTGAAGCCCTTCGTGGTCTTCACTTAGAGTTCCCTAAGCTTGGGTCATCAATGATTGAATACTGGCTTATTATCACGGGTAAACCACAGATCGTGCTAGTGACAACGGTCCGTATAGATGCCCGTGGTCTTCCCTTGGTCACTTCCCAATTCAGCTCCTCGAGGCCTAAGCACTGGATCATCTTCACGATCACCACCACAGCCCATGGGGCCATCCGTGGTCTTTACTTGGTTGCCCTTGCACTCTATCTTCCCAAGGCCCAAACACTGACTCGGCTTCACGATCATAACCACAGACCATTATGAGGACCATGGTCCGTGAGGTTAGCCATGATCTTTACTTGGTCCAACCTAATTTCAACTTCTCCAAGCCTTCATACTGTAAATGCTTCACTACTAGCACCACGGTTCGTGAGAAGGACCACGACCCGTCTAGGTGCTCGTGGTCTTCACTTGATCACAAACATCTTCTGCTTCTTTTTCCATTTTTCTCACGCAAGCAAGAATCTGTCTACAAATTCAACAAACACATCAAAGCATACAAAAATACACTCAATTCTAGTATTAATCCTTAGTTTTCAAGCATCAAATGTGCCAAGATTTTGCGGCATATCAACACCCTCAACTTAGAACCCTTACTTGTCCTCAAGTGATGATAAAGCAATACATTATGTCCTCTAATTATTCAAACACTTTTGAAACTACGCAGCAGCCATCTCAAACATAATTTGTATCCAAAACCATGAAGCTAACATGCAAGGATCAATATATGACATCTCATTATTCACAGTCAATCATGTTTATGCTTGTGAACTATCAGCTAACACAATCTACTCTCAAATGCAATCACTGTGTCCTCACACCAAAGAAGTCCCTCACTCATGATAATTGGGACTAAGTACTACACTCTCACTCTCAAGTGATTGAGTGGAGAGTGCATGTTTCCTCTTGCCAGACTTACTCTTGGGCAGTTTACCCAGAAATCGTCAAGTGATTGAGTGGAGGGTGCCTAACTGAGCAATTGCATCAAGGAATCTGGCATGACCGGAGTGGGCACGTGTACTGGCTTTTCATCCAGTTTAGCAACTTGAGCTCGCATCTCAGCCAATTGTGTTTGGAAATCATCAGTGTTGACTAAACCGGCAGCCCGCAATAGATCCTGGACAAGGATCTCCAGACCATCCATCATGTCTTTTAAGACAGCCAGCTCGTTCCGCATCTCATCTTTTATCCTCTTCTCCATAGTTAACACATCTCTCTCTATTAGTTGGGGCATCCGGTGTACAATATGGTCGACTAGGGTCCTGGTCTAAAGCTGATCTGCAACCAATTTTTCAAGGAAAAGAATAGGAATAGTGACATAGGTACTTGGAGCCTGTGAGGCTGAAGGTGGTGGTGGTGGTGGTGCCTCTGTAGATAGCTGTGATAAATCCCTCTGTTCTGGACCTCTATCCGCATGTGAGATGTCAATTGGCACGTGAGGAACAACAACCAAAGAACCGACAACTCTAGATTTCACACCGAAGAGATGGTTCAGGACATCTTTGACTTTAGAGGCTTAGGTGAGTCTGAATGCTTCACCCCATTTGTCAACTAGCCTGTTTGGGGGAACGTTCTCTTGTCGACATAATTTCCCTATTAGATAGGGAAATGGAAGTCCGGCTCTCTCATTTAGTGCCCTGTCTCTCATCTCGGTCGCTATAATCTGCCCAACATTTACTGGGTAATCAAACATGAGGCACGCTACCAAAGAAGCCAGTGAAGGAGACTATGTATTAACATTAGCTTTAGGTCTCAATAGTGCACATACAACAGCCCACCAAACCTTGGCTGGAAAAGATAGTGAAGCTTTAGTAATGAGTGTTGGCGTTGTTGTGACTTAAACTGCATTCTCCCCATCTCCGGCAATTTGCCTCGCAATCCAGCACAAGACCCTCTCTAGAGAACTCTGAATCTCCATCTCAGTATCACTGGTGACTGCATAATGTTTTCCCTTAAAAAGGCCAATTGAATCTGGTGCAGTGTATTCCGGGCCATGCATCATCTTGTTGATAGTAGCCTCGGAGATATCTATCGATTTACCCCGAACCATAATTGAGTTGAGTGGACCCTAGGTACTGGCAATGTCTTTCTTCCCCCATTTAGTTGTCTCAGTTTCTGCAGTAAAGTTCATCACTGTAGCTGCATAAGACTCATAAAACTCTCTGGCCAAGTGGCTAGAATATTCTCCAGATGCATTGTTCATCTAGTCAAACTGATGAAACTGGAAGATCCGATAAATGTCGAGGAATGCTTTGATATCATCCACCACCACTCTCGTCTCAGGCATGATTGACCTTTTCTTGAAACTGCCAGAATTGGTCACAATTCCATTATTAAAGAAGTCCTCGCATCTGTCCACAATCCACATAGAGCGAAAACAGTCAATCATCTGATGTCTCGCTGCGGGATCAACTTCATAGATGTTCACATATTGCACCATGGTGTCATCGGTGGTGATCTCTTCATTTTCTCCTAATGTACGTGCCTCTTCTTGCGCTCCAGTTTCAGCTTATGTGTTTACTGCAGGTGGAGGTGTGGTTGTATCTTCCTGAGAGCCATTTGCAGACCCTGAACTTTCTCTCGAACAATCATCAGAATGGCTACCTAAACCAACATCAAATTTACTTCCCGATTCCTCCCCGCTACCGGAACTACTATCTCCCTCTTCAGACTGGGGAGGTGTCCTGGAGAATTGCCCTCCTTGTCTAGGCTCTAGTAGCTCGAGGTGAGTGATCCTCAATGGTGGTATTTATTTTCACCTCGGAATTAGTATACTTAGAATCATTATGACCTTTTGATTGAGAAGCAGTGGGGTGGAATGTTTGTTTGCGTTTTTTCTTCGGGGAGCCATAGTACCTGAGAATTACAAAAACCCATTAGTACGGAAAACAGTAAAGTGACACATTATCGGGTACTCAGACTTCCCCTGTGTAACTACAACATGACGCCTTGCCTTAAGAATGTCGTCACCTAATCTATCATTGGGAAGGGCCACAAAATGAAACTAAGAAAAGATATAAAAATACAGAAACAATTTTTTTTTATATACACGGGGAGCTACACGATTCGTGGTAGTTACCACGATCCGTAGAGACTCTCGTGAACATGCCTTGAACACAGGTGCATACAGGGTTCACACTGGTTAAAGTTCACAGAAGGCTTAACGGCCCATGGTGTGAACCACAGATCGTGAAAGTTCCTGTGAAAGTAAACCATATGCAATTCATATGCTAAGTGTGGACCACGATTGGTGTCACAGGCCGTGGTAGTCATCACAGTCCGTGAACCGTATCGTGAACTTACACTTTACATATTTTTAGTCCTTTTTTCTCCCACAATCAATAGGTGATCAAGCTCACCAAAATCAATCCCGTAACAAGTAGTTGCCCGACCTTTTTAGCACATGTGTCTAACTAGTGTACCCACAATTACCCATTTTCATTGAATCAGGAACACTTGAAACCTAGTGCAAACATTTTCACTTGCATATGAGTGTAAACTCGCAATTTCAACAATTTCATTTCCACAATTCTCTCAATCATATAATTCGCAATAATAGGACTCAAACACAGATTAATGTCATAGTTCACACCAATTCCCCAAGGATCCATCATACCCATGTACAAAACCCATCAAATTTATGCAATTCAAACAAACCCACAACAAGTCAATATCAACCAAGATCGTTCATCACATGATCATGCTAATTTCGACTAAATCAAAGTAAATCTAACTTGCTTTTAGATAGGATCAAACTTATAACAAGTTATGAAGTGACTTACTTGGAATTAATGCAAAATTTCACCCAAAAAGAAGAGTAAGATGAACTTTGGCTTGAAGTTTTTGACACAAGAGATAAGGGTTTCGAATTTAGGAAGAAATTTAGAATCGATTGATGTTGAAAACCCCTTTTGTATACATATTTATGTTGTGTGTAACCGTTATGGAAGAGAGAATGTGAGAAATTTGACCTTTGGCACTTGAAAGGAACTAAATATGTTGCATAAGAATCCTTTAAAACGTGTGGGTCGGGTTTGGTTTCAGACCTTCTGGGTTAGGGACGACGGAACGTGAAGTGGCCCATGAAGGGTACCACGGTTCGTAGAGTGGTCCGTGAACATGACTTGAACAAAGTGCACTTACCTTAGGTTCACGAGAGGCTAGACGGTTCGTACAAATTATGACGGACCGTGAACCCTTCCATGAACCACTTTATGGAAATTTCAAGTAGCCTCTTTTGGCTGCTGCTGAGGATGACATGCCATGAAGTTGCCCGTGAAGGGCACCACAGCCCGTAGGACTACTCGTGAAGAGCTATTTGCACTTAGTTCCTACTATTCTTAGTCCAAATCCTTCTTGCACACATCAACACACAGTGACTATAAAAACAAAGAAAAATGAGAAAAAAGAAAGCACCTATTAAAATTACAATCTTGGGTTGCCTCCCATGGAGTGCACAATTTAACGTCGCGGCGCGACGCAGGTTACTTGATTACTTAGACTTCATCAAGTTTTCATTCCTCCACAATCGTCACTTCTTCTAGAACCCCCAAGTATGCCTTGATTTGTTGGCCATTAGCCGTGAAACTGTCACCCTTATCATTTTCAAGCTCAATAGCACTCGACTAGAACACCTGAGTTACCTTAAAAGGTCAAGACCATTTGGATCTCAACTTTCCTAGAAATAAACGAGGTCTTGAGTTGAAAAGTAACACCAAGTCACCAGGAGTAAAGGTTCTCTGCTCAATATTCTTATCATGATACAGCTTCATCGTCTCCTTGTATAGTGTAGACCTCTCATATGCTCTCAAACGGAACTCATCTATCTCATTAATCTAATCCAGTCTCAGGTTTTTTGTTTCACCCCAACGAAGATTCAACTTCTTCAAATCCCAGAGTGTTTTATGCTCAAGCTCAACCGGCAAATGACATGCCTTTCCAAACACCAATTGATATGGAGACATACCAATAGAAGTCTGGAAAGCTGTCTGATATGCCCATAGAGCATCATCCAGTTTTCGTGCCCAATCTGTCATGTTGGCATTCACTGTTTTAGCCAGAATTGCCTTTATTTCTCTATTGGACACCTCCACTTGGCCACTGGTCTGCGGGTGATACAGTGTTGCCACCTTGTGATGTTTAACCCCATATTTGGTCAAAAGCGCGATGAATACTTTGTTGCAAAAATGGGAACCACCATCACTGATAATGGCTCTAGATGTGCCAAACCTTGAGAATATATTCTTCTTCAGAAAGCCAGCAATACTCTTACTATCATTCTCAGGCAAAGAAACTGCTTCAAGCCATTTGGACACATAGTCCACTACCACCAATATATACTTCTCCCCATAGGAGCTCACAAATGGGCCCATGAAATCAACTCCCCACACATCAAATAGCTTTACCTCCAGAATAGGTGTCATAGGTAACTCGTGGCATCGAGAGATGGCTCCTTGCCACTGGCACACATCATAACTCCTTACTATGTCCATCACATCCTGATGAATGGTGGGCCAGTAATACCCACACTGTAGTACCTTGTGGGCTGTTTGAGCGTCTCCATGATGGCCACCTACTGGAGATGAGTGACAGGCCTCTAGAATGTGCAACATTTCAGCTTCAGGGATCCATCGCCTGATGATGTTATCAGCACACACCCTGTACAAATAAGGTTCATCCCAAAAATACTTACCCACATTATGCAAGAACCTCTTCCTTTGTTGAAATGTCAACCCCTCAGGCATCAAGTCACTAACAAATAAGTTAGCAAAATCAGCAAACCAAGGAATAAGATCAAGAGTAGCGGCTAATACCTGCTCATCTGGGAACGAATCATTGATTTCGAGATCAAGTTCCTCTTTCTTTTCAGCCTCCAACCTAGACAGGTGATCAGCCACCTGGTTCTCACAACCTCTTCTATCCTTAACCTCAAAATCAAACTCCTGAAGAAGTAATACCCATCTGATCAACCGTGGCTTGGCATCTTTCTTTGCCATGAGGTATCTCAGAGCTGCATGATCCGTGTGGACTATCACTCTAGTACCCAGTAAGTAAGCTCTAAATTTCTGGAAAGCGTACAACACAACTAATAGTTCATGTTCAGTAGTTGTGTAGTTTCAATATGCTCCATTTAGTGACTTACTAGCATAGTAAATCGGATGAAACATCTTGTTACACTTCTTCCTCAACACAACTCCTAAGGCAGTACCACTAGCATCGCACATTACCTCAAATGGCTCAGCCCAATCTGGGCCACTAATCACTGGGGCAGAAATCAACTTCTCCTCCAGGCACTCAAAGGCTCTTAGACATGCCTCATCAAAAGAAAATTTCATCTCCTTCTCCAAAAGCTTGCACAAGGGGTGTACAATTTTCGAGAAGTCCTTGATGAAACGCTTATAGAATTCGGCATGTCCTAAGAATCTTCGAACACCCTTCACACGGATAGGTGGAGGAAATTTTTCAATCACCTCAATTTTTTATTTATCGACCTCTAACCCCTTTTGTGACACCTTGTGCCCAAGGACTATACCTTCTTTGACAAAAAATGGCACTTCTCCCAGTTCAGAACTAGATTGACCTTCTGGCATCTGTGTAAGCCCCTACTAATATTAAGCAAACTATCATCAAAGGTATCATCTTCCACTGAAAAGTCATCCATGAATACCTTCAGAGTGTCCTCCACCATGTTCGAGAAGATAGACATCATGCACCTCTGGAAAATTACTGGTGCATTGCATAATCCAAATGGCATGCGTTTAAACGCAAAGGTGCCATAAGAACATGTAAAGGTGGTCTTTTCCTAATCTTCAAGAGCGATTGATATCTGGTTGTAGCCAGAGTATCCATCTAAGAAATAGTACCACCCTTTTCCAGCCAACCTATCAAGCATATGCTCCATGAATGGCATCGGGAAGTGATCCTTTAAGGTCCACTTGTTTAGCTTCCCGTAGTTCATGCACACTCACCATCTAGTGACTGGTCTTTGTGGGTCCAACTCATTCTTTGCATTCACCACCAATGTCGTGCCACTTTTTTTGGGCACACATTGCACTAGGCTGACCTAGTGACTGTCAGAAATGGGGTACACCACCCCAGCATCTAACCACTTGATGATTTCCTTTTTTACCACATCTTGCATTAGTGGGTTTAACCTCCGTTGGTGCTCAATATGCTTGGGCTACAGTCTTCCACAAGTTAGATCTTATGAGTGCATATACTCAAAGGTATCCCGATGATGTCTGCATTGGCCCACCGAATAGCCCTTTTGTATCTTATCAACACTTTGATCACAGCTTGAACCTGTTCATCATTTAAATCTGCAGCCAAAATCACAGGCAAAGTGTTGTTAGCGCCCAAAAGTACATACCTCAGGTTTAGGTAATTGTTTCAATTCCAGCACGGAGGACTCCTCAATGGATGGATTTGCTGGAGGGCTTGGCCTATTTTTTAAATCCAGGTCAAATTTCTTTGGAACATAAGAGTGTGCTCCCATACCATGTAAGGCATTTACGGTTTCCACATAGTCAGTCCAGAAATCCGCTTCAAAATTCATCAACACGGCTGCTAATGTTTCAACAGCCAACCTCTCCTCAATGGTTGCTCTCATCTCTTCTTCATCAAAAACCTCTTCCACAGACGCCACATTCATGTCATGTGGCTATTTCATTGACCTGCAAATATTAAACTTTACCTCTTCTTTGTTGAGTCTGAACTTCAGTTCTCCTCTCTCAACATCTACCAATGCTTGTCATGTGGCCAGAAATGGTCTTCCCAATATTATGGGAACCTCAAAATCCACTTCGCAATCCAAGATCACGAAGTCTACCGGAAAGATGAACGTGTCCACCTTTATGAGCATATCACATAGGATGCCCACAGGTCGCTTCACTGACCTATTTGCCATTATCAACCTTATTGATGTGGGTTTTGGAACTCCTAACCCAGTTGCTTGTAGATGGCCAGCGGCATCAAGTTTATAGTGGCCCCTAATTCACATAAGGCCTTTGTAAATTTGATTGATCCGATGGTGCACGGTATGGTGAATGCACCCGGATCCTCCTTCTTCTACACCAGAGTCTGGTAGCAATAGCACTGCAGCGATGAACATTGTTAGTCAAATCAATACTTACGTCTTTCTTCTTTGTAACCAAGTCTTTTATGAACATGGCATATCCTGGCATCTGCTCAAGAGCTTCCACCAATGGTATGTTCACTGACAGCTGTCTCAACATGGTGATGAACTTTGCAAATTTTCCATCTTCGACTTTATTTTTAAGCCTTTGAGGGAAAGAAGGAGGTGGTCTTGGTATTTGCTGAAGAGGCATAGTTCCCTCAACCTTCTTCTCCTTTCTTCTTATTGGTTGTGCTCTTGGTTGAGCATTCTCCAAGTCATCTACTGGTTGAGCTTCAGCCTCTTCTCTTTTAGTTTGCTCCACCACCTGTTCATACTCAGTACCTGCAGAGATTTGGTTAATAAGAATATTACCACTCCTGGTGGCGATAGCCATGCAATGCCCGTCCTTGTTAGGATTTTGAATAGTATCACTAGGTAGTGACCCATTCTTTCTCTGGTTCAGTGATGATGAAAGTTTCCCCTACTGCTGCTTTATTTGCTTGATGAAGGTAGTGTGAGAATCTACCAGTTGACTCATACTGAAGAAATCACCTCTCATATCCTTCACCCCTGCATCAGTTGACTCAATTTTTTAGAGCACCTTAGCCATCATGTCTTCCAGCTTAGACCCGCTGGAACTACCACTTGCCCGGTCTCTAATACCTGGTGGCATATATACACTACTGCGATCATTTATATACCTATCTCTATTCCACCAGTTTCCCTACTCTTTAATTGCCGACCTGTCATACTGTCATTCCCTTGAGTAGTTCCTACCTGCATTTCCAAAATTGTAACCTTGGTTTCCCGAGATATAATTCTTGAAACCTCCTTGGTTGCCCAAGTATTTTGCCTCCTTATCTAGATCAATGTCTTGATCTTCATACCTGTTTGGAGTTCCTACATCATTTACCTTTTCAGAACTCGCGACAATATGCTTCGTGAGCAGATCTATCTGGTCCTCATGTGTGCCATGTCCTGATTTCTTTCTTCTTCTTTTTTCTTTGTTCAGCTGAAAGTTCAAAAGTGAACCCAAGATCCCTACTTCTGCATCCCTGGTGTACCATGCCCTATTATTCTTAGACACCTCATCCATCAGCTACATTATCTCTGAGAATGGCTTCCTCATGAATGATCCTCCACACACTGCATTAGCAGCAAGTTTAGTAACAAAATTTAAGGATCTATAGAAATCCTGTTTTAGATGTCTCTT
Source organism: Solanum raphanifolium (assembly GCA_036250405.1). NCBI lineage: Eukaryota > Viridiplantae > Streptophyta > Magnoliopsida > Solanales > Solanaceae > Solanum > Solanum raphanifolium. Next base: position 21,492 of record JAJOOE010001180.1, read on the forward strand.
AGTGAGACCATGGTTTGGGCACTTCTTCAGCTTTTGGCTGAATCTCTACCAAGCGTCACACATCGCTTCCCCTGGTAGTTGCTTATGGGCACTTATCTCATCCTTCATCTGCAACTCTTTTCATTTTGGAAAGAATCATTCGAGGAAGGCCTCCTTCAACCCAGTCCATGTCCTGATTGAGTCATCTGGCATCTCATTCAACCAGTTGGTTGCCTATCCAGGAAGAGACAATGGAAACAACCTCAATCTTATCGTTGTTTTGCTAACTCCAGGAATTTCTTGAGATTTGCAGATCACCACAAAGTTCATTAAATGTTTATTAGCATCATCACCAGCTGCCCCCCTGAACATACCTTTCAGATTCAGCAGTTGAATCATAGTGCTGGTGATTGTGAATTTCATACCTGGAGGTAGTGCAGGTAACATTATCGCTCCAGTGGCTCCAACTCCATCCAAGTCTAAGTCATCCTCTTCATACATCATCTGAGCTAGATGTTGTGCTCTACCCCTTGGAGCTAATGGTTGGCGGAGGGGAGGAATAATTTTATCTACCGCTGTGTTTTCTTCCACCACCCTAAGCGGGTTGTTCACAACATTCTACTAAACACCTCTTGCAGCGGTTTCAGCTTCCAGTCCCAGTCTTTGCCTCTGAGCCTCAAATTCTTGTGCATTCACCATTTTGCGGAGTGTCTTCCAAAGTTCCGGGTCGTATGGGATCAATGTGGCTCCTTTACTTCTGGTATTTGGTATACACTATCGAACTCACCTGAAAGAGACACAGACAAAGAACAAGAGGTAAAATTAGGAAATATAACTACACGTCGAATAAAAGCTAGTAAAACACTTCTGAATTAAAATTCCCACGCAGCAGCGCCAAAATTTGATACGTCCAAACTTACAATTCAATTAAGAGGTATAAACGATCGAAGTCAATTTATAGAAATCAACGTGCGTTGAGGTAGAACCCACTTAGAATTTCTTTACATAAATGATTTCACTGTCGCGTTTTACTCAAATGTTGTTATTATTTCCTAAGGAAACAATTACGGAAAGTAAAATTGGGTTTATCAATAACGCTCTAGTAACTAAGGTTGTTAACTAAGATCTAATGTAGAAATTGACATAATATTAGTCCTAAAGTTGTTTCGATATTTAAAAAAAACTAGGATTGTGTTCCCCATAACGTTGCATCTAATTTTCTTCTGTATTTGAGTTTCAGGCAATTCATCTCTACAAAATACAGGGGAGCTAAATATATCTGATACTTCTCAGTCTAATCAGATAATTTTCACTCAAGTCCTCTCGGTCCCAGATTGTTACATGTTTTACCCTCGCTTACAATAGTGTTAAAGTTCTATTCTCTCGAACTCGAACTTTGACTCCATTTCTTTAGGTTAATTTAGTTTTTTCCTAACTATCATTTTTCTCTTGAAAAATTGATTGATACAGGCTCACCCTAATGCGTGCACTCATTAGAATACATGAATAACGAAAGCTAAATTATACTTTGCAAATGTAAATCGGCTTTCACTCGTCTTATGGAATTACACTTAGATTACGTCATAGATCCCACGATCCCAGTTGTGGTATTTAGCCACTCATGATTTCACGTAATATTCAAATGAATATAATGAAACCATGACGAGAAAAATACTTACGAAAATAAGCAAATTGATACGTACTTTGATAATTCAAGAATCGGAAATTCAACTTCCAAACTTAATTCGCTGTTAATCTTCAAAACCAAAAGCTAAGAATGTTTAAAAACTTGTTCATCTTTCCAGATAAAATGACATCAAACGTATAAATGACCTAATTAATTGAAATAAAGTGTTTTAAAAAGAGTCATACTCGAAGTAGGACTGAACTGTCGGACACTTCACAGGGGTCACCACGGTCCGTCAAGGGCTTCACGGTCCGTGAAGCCTTTAGTGGTCTTCACTTAGAGTTCCCCAAGCTTGGTTCTTCAATGCTTGAATACTGGCTCATATCACGAGCAATACCACATATCGTGCTAGTGACCACGGTCCGTATAGATGCCTGTGGTCTTCCCTTGGTCACTTCCCAATTCAGCTCCTTGAGGCCTAAGCACTAGATCATCTTCATGATCACCACCATGGGCCGTTATGGGACCATAACCCGTGGGGCCTTCCGTGGTCTTTACTTGGTTTGCCCTTGAACTCTATCTTCCTAAGGCCCAAACACTAACTCAGCTTCACGATCACAACCACGGACCATTATGAGGACCACGGTCCGTGAGGTTGGTCGTGATCTTAACTTGGTCCAACCTAATTTCAACTTCTCCAAGACTTCATACCAGAAATGCTTCACGACTAGCACCACGGTTTGTGACAAGGACCACGACCCGTCTAGGTGCTCGTGGTCTTCACTTGATCACAATCATCTTCTGCTTCTTTTTCCATTTTTCCCACACAAGAAAGAATCTGTCTACACATTCAACAAAAACATCAAATCATACAAAAATACAGTCGATTCTAGTATTAATCCTTAGTTTTCAAGCATCAAATGTGTTAATATTTTGCAGCACATCAAAATTTGATGAAGTCTAACACTTTGGATAATTCTTATTGGTTAGAAAATTAAGGTTGACAGTAAGTGCCTATAGTTATGTTCACTTGGAGAGGAAAATAATGAAAAACCAAATTAATGGAGTGTCGTGATCATGAGGCAATGATAAGAGATGATGATTAGGTATTATATATTATTTCAAAAGGTATCTATTCTTCTCATAGGTTTTACAGTTAGAACTCTTGATATTATAAGTTATCTCTGGGTATTTTTTTGTAGTTAAAATTTCATGGTACAATATGAATCAAATTTTGCAATATTGAAATATGTAATTAAATATTAGGTGTATTGTATCATATGATATCATTAGATTTATATGATACTTGGAGAAAATTGAAAGAGTTGACATGATAATTGACATCAAAATTTAGGAACATGATTTTAGGTTTGTGTGAATTTTTGGGTGTACGCTAGAGCTATAGTAATATGAGTGTTTTTAGTATCGAAATCTTACTGTGGTTATTTATTTAAATAGATTGCACTGATTTGGAAGCACAACAAAAAGGGAAAACTCAAGTCCCGGAGTGATTGTTCGATTATTTGAGGCAAGTGAATTTCTAAACCCTTGTTAAGTTAAGTGTGTAGAATCATATATTTCCTTGTGGTATGTGTTGGGGAGTAATAGGACATGGTGATGAGTGGACTGGTCCATATTGAATAATTCTAAGGATGAAAAAGGGGTAATAAAAGACAATGTGATTAATTATTGGTGTGTGATATGTTGAGAATGGTTTGAAAGGCTTATTGATTAATTGTTGATGTTGTATCACGATTGTGTTGTTGTGAATTATGCATTGTTATGAAAATTGTCATCTCTTCATTATTTGTGTGAACGTGCCATTTGAATTGGTTTTGAGACATGATTGTGATAAGTGTTATGTTGATTGAGTAAGACTACAAAATTAAAGAGGATGTACCATTTAGAGGGACGTGTCACGCGCCGCGATGGATACCATATTTCGAGGGACATGTCGCACACCGTGACATATACTATTATCGAGGGACGTGTCACACGCTGCAATGTATTTTATTATCGAGGGTCATGTCACACATCGTGATGGATGCATAGACTGATATGTCCCCCCATGGATCCCAGACTGATAGACAGCGGGTGTGTCTCGTTAGGTAAGACATACATCACTGTACTTGACATTGCTTTTAATTGCATTGCACATCTTTATCATTGGTGAACTTGAGCTTGCTTATTGTTGATCTTGTGAGTGCCTTTCTGTGGAACTTGTGATTGATGAATATTGAGTTGTTTTTTAGGTTATATAATTTCTAGTGTTGTTATTGAGCTGTGTGTTATCTGAATTATGAACTATTAGGTTGGACTGGCTTTTTGCACGTTGTAGTTGTGGAGGCTCGATTGGAGTGTAAGCAGTATCGTATTGTATTCCCTTAGCTTGTGTTTATAAGTTTACCTGTTAAGTACCATGTGGTTTGGTACTCACCCCTTGCTTCTACATTTTTGTAGGTTATGAGCTCGGATCTTCGTGACACTTTCTATTAGCTTCATTTCTGAGGCTTCTTGTGGAGATTTGTGAGGTAGGTGTTTGTCATCTCAGTGGACCTTCTTACTGCTGTTTATGATCTTGTTCTACTTTAGTGTCAACATCATTTGAGACTTGTGTTTTTTCAAATACATTTTAATATATTAGAGGCTTGTACACGTGACAACCAGGTTTTGGATTTAGTTAAGTTAACTTATTATCCGCATTAGTAATTGAGTATAAAACTTCTATTTTTATTTTATTTTCGCATTTTATGGCAATGGTTGGGTTTTAGGCTGACTTGTCTTGGTGGGATAAAACAAGTGACATCACATCCATTTTGGGTCGTGACAAATGGTATCAGAGCCCTTGGTTTATAGGTATCATGTATCTACAATCTGAGTCTAAGTAGATTCTCGATGATCGGTACGGAAACGTCTGTACTTATCTTTGAGAGGCGATATTGACTTTTAGAAAAATTATTATCTTTTTGAATCTCTATCATGCGTGCCTGGTCCGACTTGATTTCTATCGCTTAATTTCGCACTTTTATTATAGTGATGACTCGCGTGTGGCCCCTCATGTGAGTAGTTGGTGTGCCATGCATAACTTGGATGTTAGATCTGGTACTAAGGTGGAAGTGATGTACTTATGAAAAGGATGTGTGATCTTATTCGAAAGGGTTGAGTAAGGTGATGACTCAACTATGCATTTTAAAGATATTTGAATGATGAAATTGAACAATGGTTTAAGGGTCTTCATGAGCGTCTTATCCTTTTTTTTTGGGGGGGGGGGGGTAATCATCTTATAGTGGGATCAATACTTGTGTGGTATAGGCAATATATCTGGAGTGGTTTAACAATTTGAAGTGGAATGATTAAAGGGATGGATAGATAATGGACATTGTAACTTTGTAAACTACGGTTAGTAAAGTAATCATAACATGTATGAGTTGCTTAGTAAATGATGTTGCGCCAATTGATGTCACAATCTTTACTGCAGTTTCATAGAGTGAGTGTATATCAAAGAGTGTCATGATAAAACTACTATAATGGTGTTGATTCTTATCTAGTTAGAGTTATTGAGTGTATTACTTATGCTATCGACCTAATTTACGAAGGAATGCATATCGCTTGGGCTAGAGGCAGAGCAGATTTGCTAATATTTTGCACCTATTCAAGGGGTATAAATGTGCGGATTTTTGGGTACAATCTTTTCGATAGGTATGATGTATTCTAGTGGTGGATCTTCAAAACTTTCACAATGTGATACTAGTGGTATATGAAAATGAATACGTCAATTGTCAAGTGTGAATACTAACTACTTAAGGAGTTATCAGTTGCAACACATGTTTATATAATGAGATTTGATGTTGCATTCACATTTGAGAAACCAACTAGTTTGTTACTACGGACGTTTGGGTTAAGCATTATTTTTAAGGAAGCTTTTAGTGGTGGATCTTTGGTATGGTATTAATGTTTTTAGGTTTTGAAGTGTATCTCGAGAATTCTAAATGAGGCCTGGGGATTTCATAGTAAGCTCTAAGGGAGTTGATCGATATCAAAATGACAAGCTTAAGGGTAAAGGAAGTCCCAACTAGCATACTTGTGTTAAGGAAATTGAGGATTTTAGTAAGAAACTACGTATAAAATTGGGTTTAGCCCTTTTAATTTGCTTAAAATAATTGAGCTTAAGGTATCATATCGATGATACGGTTGACTTTGTGGTGATTACAAAGGCTACTAAGCATGATGGCAATAAGAGTTCGGGATGGATTGTGATTGGGATGCAACTATATGATAGTGATTATTCGTTAAAAAGATGTGTATGGTAATGCCGACTTGCGAGTATCTAAGGTTGTGAATTACTACTATTTGGTGAGTAGGATGGTTGTATGGAATGTTGTGGGAGGTGCTGGGACATCACTGAATAGAATTGTAGGAGCTAGATTCATAATGAAAAAATTAGTGGGATGTAGTGTAGCCTTCGGAAGGAGGTGAGAGTAAAGATATTTACTCTGATTGCAAGGGCCAAAGATATATCTTCAGAGGATTGAAAATTGGGTTCAGAGACATGTGGTTCCATCTATTTGCTCTGGTTATAGTAATAGTGGCACATGTTCATCAGATTGGTTAAAAAATTGTTGGTAAGATTTGAAAAAGAAATCTACATACGTTTGACTAGAGGGTGGTGATAAGTTCTCTTATGGTTTTGGGATGGTTATCTAGTACGATTTAAATTCTAACGATGAATACAATCGTATTTTGTTTCGATTGTAGTGCTGTGAGGACACAACTGTATTTTTAGTTGGGGGTGCCTCCCTTTACGGGTTTACTTTGTTTAGGTTTCGGATCTTATGTTACCCTTGGCGGGTTTATTTTGTTACTATGGTTTTATTTTGGATTTGTGGATGGTCTGCCCTCATCGGGATTGTCGATATGTTATGTTGGGTTGGAATCGTGAGATTTCCTAGAAGAGGTCAAATGAGAGAATTACCCTCCCAACCACTCTTAAGACTTAAAACTAAACTTCTCACCCAAGCGCCCAAAACTCAAACCAAGGCCTTGCAAACTTTACCAACCACCCTACTAGCGCCATCTCGACGTTCTAGATGTGATGCAACTGGCGAAATTCCTATCCGGCCCTCGGAACTCAAAATGTTGACCGATGTCAACCTTATCATGAATACTCAACTCAAGAGAAATCAAATCACAAAAAACACACCCAAATGCATCAGGGACCGCACCAACCATTCTCGAAACACCAACTATGAATGAGAACTCTAAGGGGAAGTGTAAAATTGTTATTTCACAATTAAAAGAAAATTCACAAGAAATGGGACATTACAATCGTGATGACCAATTCAAACAAAGCTATATGATCCTGAGGGCCGACCACACAGTCGTGATTCAAAACACACAAAAAATCGCAATTGCATGGGTTGGCCCGCGATCACAATGAACAATATACACTGCACGAGAACTGAACTCCACAACCACATGAGGCATAAAATATTTCCAAAATGACCCTCAGGATTTGTTCAGAATCTCTTACAAACAAACCATATGTACAATTTGACTATACTTGATGTTTCAGACACAATGAAATAATCAAAACACAAATTTGATGTCTCCTTGACCTGAAACTCGTAAAAGCCACAAGAAAGGAACATACCGCCCTAAAAAGGCCAAATCAAACTCGGGATTTCAAAAAATTCAAGCAAGACCTCACCTAGAACTAAAATTATCCCCTAATCCAATGAAACTCTCGAAATTCTAATTCAAGCATCTGAACCTTGAATGTTGACAAAAGTCTATCCAAAGGCTAAAAGTTCACAAATGTGCAACTTTGGAGATCAAATCCATGAAAAAACTTCAAGTCACAAACCGAAAACTCTCTTAGACAAATTTACACATTTCGGAACTAAAAAAATAGATAAAAATATATTCCGATACTCGAAACTCCAAAGAACACCAAAAATAACTTTTTAACTACTTTAGCCTTTCAAATTCCAGAATTCCCAAAATTCACAACTTTTGACTTTAAACTCAAAACCAATTTCAAAACTCATCAAATTATGAAACGGGGGCCAAACCGCGAGGGGTAAAATGATAATTTTATAAAAATTTACAAAAATAACTGACCGGGTCATTTCATTAATATTTCTCTTGAAGGGGTGATTTTACAATGAAGAGAACCCTCTATTTATAAGGGAAATTGACTTGGTCCCAAAGTTAGGGTTCCTAAATTTTCTCTAAAATATAGACATTCAATCTATATATAACACCCCCCTCCTTGAATGTCTGATTAGTAGATGACGTGCCTCGTTAAAACCTTACTAAGAACTTTTAAAAAAGAAAAATCTACTGAAGGAAAAAGCGTACACATAATACACATCTAAGTTGCCTCATTAAAAACCATATAAGTAAAATCACTGGGAAAAACCTCGTAAGGGAAAAAGAGTACAACATATATTAACTCCCCATGATGAGATCATCAATCCAAAGAATTGAATCTTTGCATTTCAAGCTTGTGCACTATCTTCTAGAAAGAAGTAGTTGGTAAAGATTTGGTGAAAAAATTATCTATATTATCACTCGAACGAATCTATTGCACATGGATATCACCATTCTTTTGGTTCTCATGTGTGAAGAAAAGCTTTGGCGAAATGTGATTCAAACTATCTCCTTTTATGAATCATTCTTCTGGATCAAAGAATTTTTCAAGTTCCTCACTTCAATTTCTTTAAGTAAATACTTTATTGTTTTTTGAAAACTCTTCAAAATTTCACTTCAAGTTATTAACTTGCATAACCATACAAAAGATTCTTGATTAATTTAATCCATATGAGGATTATAAACAAGTTTTCCTGTAACTTGCTTATGCTTCATGCATTTTGAATCTTTAAGATATTTTCATATCAATTTTTCAAGTAACAAAAGCCCAATATTAAATATATGACATCTTTTAGTGTCTACACTGCAAGTCAAATAAGCTTTATGCTTACCAAGATGCATCATTCCACTTTTCACATTATACTTTAATGGACTGTAGAATTGAGATCCTCATAATATTTTACAATATTGCATTATATTGCATCAAAGATATCATCAATAAGTCATTATTTTGTATCAGTTTACATTAGGACATAACTTATTGAGATCTTATCAATTCATTATTTTCAAGTATGTACCCCTATCATGAGGTTTCATGAAGTGTTACGTCATAAGCTCTTCCAGAGCACATTACCTCCTTATAATGATCATTTTGATATTTTGATCCTGTAACACCTTGGAAGTTGGATAGTTGAAAGGAAAAAAAAAAGGTAGCGCAGAAATCTGTCTGAGAACTGGTTTTACCGGTCCAACCTACGGACCTAGGAAGTCCTATGGGCTGTAGGAAGTGAACCTTAGAACCAGGGTAGAGTTTTTGAAATTGTAAGGCCTAAGGTGGGTTTATACAGTGGGTTTCTATGTTCCATAGATGGGTCTATGAACCGTAGACTATTTCCATCAAAAGTTGGTCAAAATTTAGGGTCGCTGATCATTTCTATAGTTGACCAGCTTGGTCCGTAGAAAGATTTATTGGCAGTAGGTTCAAACTGTAGAGAGGGTCGGCATTTTTGTAAGGGGCTTTTAAGTCTTATTCCTAATTGATTAATGCCTAAACTAGGTCATTTTGATCCTAATCCTAAGCCCTATATAAGTCCTTTGAACCTAAAAACTACCCATTCTAAACCTTTTTCTCCTAAATTTCTAAATCCCCCCCTCCCCAAATTTCCTTTCAAGAGCTAAGGAAGGAGAAATCTAGGATTTGGCTTGAAGAGCTTCAATTCACCATTGATAGTGAGTATTGATTTCTAAAGTATTTTAGTATTCACCTATGGAGTCCTTTCCTCCATAGGGTTCCAAAACTCTCCAATTTTACAAGTTAGATTATCAATCAAAGTTAGGATTTTATTCAATCTTCATGGGTTTTTTAAAATTATGATGCAATTGATTGATTTCTATCTTTTTATGCATGAATTGAAGTAATCATATGTTTTTAATTTGAATTCACATGAACCTATCCATGATATATCACTTTTAGACTACAATAATATGATGAAGCTTATGAACTATGAAAGACAAATTTATGAAGATATACATGTTCTTTTATGAAATTGATATAAATGATTTAAGGTTGCTTTGAGAGTAAAGCGTCAATGTTGTTGTGTTTTTTGTAAAAATATTTATCACATACTACTAAACACATGATTGTGACAAAAGGATTCATAAGGTTAAAAGGTTTTCTCACCTAAGATGAATCAAGATTTAGGAGTTATTCTAAATGAACTAGGCTTGGACTTGTTGATTTATTGTGCCTTTCCATGGGTAATGAAATGAATAATATAAATGATCATTATGTGGGATGTTTTGCTTAGCACCGAGAGGTTATTAACATGGAGGCTCTCCCATTAGTAGTAGTAGGGTCTCTAGTATAAATCTCTTTATCCCGAAGTACGTGCACCCATATGTTGTCTTAAGTGTCATAGCTAGTGGATCCACTTTAGCTCAAATGCATGGTTCTTACCTTGGCAAGTAAGGGCATCCCTTTTCGGTATCGGGTAGAAACTGGATTCCCTTTTATAGCTCACATGGTCTATGTCAGTTACATGGTAAACTTCCCACCATAATGAACTAAGGTTACTTCTAAAGTATCTCATAAGTGATTTAAAGATGTTTAGCTTGCATTGACCATGATTATGATTTATGTTTCCTAACCATTTTATCTTATGATTTAGCTTGGTCATTGCATGCCATGTAAAGTCATTTTTTGCATGATTTCATAACTCTTATGCATTTCTATCATACTTAGTACATTCCACATACTAATGCATACTTATGTCTATATTATTTCACTAATATAGGATCAGACGCTCCTACTCGTCACATTTCTGGGTAGTTGATCCTTTGACTATTGAAGATTGTTGAGTCCTCATGTTCCAAGGACCAAGACACTTTTATTGCTTTCTGTATTTTAGTTTCAGTCTTTGTATGTGATGTATGTATTACGTCCGAGTCACTTCTAATGAAGTAGTAGATGACTTATTGAGAGTTATGTTAGACTTCCCCTTTTATCAAACTCTTTTATCATATAAGAGTGTTTTATATGAAATATTTATTTCTATTATCTTGTATTATCTATGCTAAATGACTAGTATAAGGCCTCTCAGAGTCTTATACGTCATGTTACACATAGGGTATACTTTGGGTCATCGCATATCCTCCCTCTTTTCAAGGATTATTTTATTTAGAATTGATTATTCTATCATGCTTCATGCATTTCGTAAACTTTATCCTTAAGGGAAATTTAATAGGAGCATTTACAACTCTTGGATTGCTTTTTATCTCCCCCTTATATTAGACAAACTAAGATATATCTCAATTTATTTTAGAGAATCCATCTTTGTGCATCATGGTATATTCATTTATCATACACTACACATATAAATTATGAGATGAAAAATATTTGGTCCCTGACCATAAACCAATTGGGAGAAAAGTTGATCATACAAT
>JAJOOE010001181.1:0-24866 GCA_036250405.1 Solanum raphanifolium
TTTTACATTTTTTTCGCAACTACCCGAAAAATATCAAAAAATATAATTTGTAAACGTCCTAAAAGTATGAAAATCAAGAAAAAGACATAAAAACACCTTAAAGAATTCCCGAATCGCACCAGTCACCTTAGAATATTGATATAAATTATCAAAATTTTATATTTTTTGATGACTGCCTAAAAACTATCAAAAATTTTAATTTATAAACATCCAAAAAAATAAAAATCAACTAAAAGACATAAAAACACCTAAAAATTTCCTGAATCACACTTGTCACCTTAGAATATCGATACGAATAAAATATCAACATTTTACATTTTTTCGTGACTGCCCAGAAAACACCAAAACTTTTAATATCAAAACTTTTAATTCTTAAATGTCCGAAAACATAAAAATCAATAAAAATACAAAGAAACACCACAAAAAAATCCCTCGCACAAGTCACTTTAGAATACCGATTCGAATAAAATATGTAATTTAATATTTTTTCTTGACAAATCAAAAATTATCAAAAAATTTAATTCATAAACGTCCGAAAAAATAAAAATCAAGAAAAAGACATACAAACACCAAAAAATTTCCTGAATATACACCAGTCACCTTAGAATATCGATACGAATAAAATTTCAAAAGTTTATATTTTCCTGCCAGAAAAATATAAAAATATTTTATTGGTATACGTTCGAAAAAAATAAAAAACAAGAACAAGTCATAAAAACACCTAAAAATTCCGGAATCGCACCAGTCACCTTAGAATATCGATACGAATAGAATATCAAAATTGGACATTTTTTCGTGACTGCCAAAAAAATACCAAAAATTTTAATTTGTAAAGTTTTGAAAAATATTAAAATAAAGAAAAATACATCGAAAAAATCTGGAATTGCACTAGTCACCTTAGAAGATCGATACGAGTAAAATATAAAAATTTCACATTTTATCGTGACTTCCCGAAAAATATCCAAAATTTTTATTCTTACACGTCTGAAAATATAAAAATAAAGAAAAATACATCCAAAATTCCCAAATCGTACCAGTCACCTTAGAATATCAATACGAATAAATTATCAAAATTTCACATTTTCGTGATTGCCTGGAAAGTATAAAAAAAAATCATTCGTAAATGTCCGAAAAATATAAAGATCAAGAAAAATACATAAAATCATCTCAAAAAAATCCCGAATCACACCGGCCATCATAGAATATCGATACGAATAAGATATCAAAATTTCACATTTTTTTGTGACTGCCTGAAAAAATATAAAAACATCTCAAAATATTCCCAAATCGTACTAGTCACATTAGAATATCGATACGAATAAAGTATCAAAATTTTACGTTTTTTGTCAATGCTCGAAAAATATCAAAAATTTTAATTTGTAAACATTAGAAAAATATAAAAATCAAGAAAAAGACATAAAAACACCTCAAAAAATTCCCAAATCGCACCAGTCACCTTAGAATATCTATATGAATAGAATATCAAAAATTTAATTCCTAAATGTCTAAAAGATATAAAAATCAAGAAAATTACATTAAAACACCTCCAAAAAATCTCGAATCTCACTAGTCACCTTAGAATATTGAAACGAATGAAATAGCAATATTTCACACTTTTTCGTGAATGCTCAGAAAATATTAAAAAAATTTCATTCGTAAATGTCCGAAAATATAAAAATACATAAAACACTTCAAAAAATTCCCAAATCACACCAGTCACCTTAAAATATCGGTGTGAATAAATTATCGAAATTTCACTTTTCTTGACAGCCCGAAAAATATAAAAATCCGGAAAAAGACAGAGGAACACCACAAAAAATTCATGAATCGTACTAGTGACCTTAGAATATCGATACGAATATAATATCAAAATTTCACATTTTTTTCGTGACTGCAAGAAAAATATCAAAAAAAATTAATTTGTAAACGTCCGAAAAATATATAAATCAAGGAAAACATATAAAAACATCTCAAAAAATTCCAGAATTGCACCTGTCACCTCAGAATATCGTTACAAATAAGATATCAAATTTTCACATTTTTTGTGACTGCCCAAAAAATATCAAAAATATTAATTCGTAAACGTCTGAAAAATACAAAAATCAAGAAAAATACATTAAAACACCTCAAAAATTTCGGAATTGCACCAGTCACCTTTGAATATCGATACGAATAAAATATAAAAATGTCATATTTTTTCGTGACAATCCAAAAAATATCAAAAATTTAAATTCATATACATCTCAAAAATATAAAAATCAAGAACAATACATAAAAACACCTCAAAACATTCCTGAATAGCACTAGTCATCTTAGAATATCGATACGGATAAAATATAAAAATTTCACATTTTTTAGTAAGTGTTTGAAAAAAAAAATTATTTCGAAAATGACCGAAAAATAAATGAATCAAGAAAAATACATAAAAATACCTCAAAATCCCGAATTGCACTAGTCACCTTAGGATATTGATACGAATATAATGACAAAATTTTATATTTTTTGTGACAGACTGAAAAATATCAAAAAATTTAATTCGTAAATGTCCGAACTATATAATAATAAAGAAAATGACAAAAAAACACCTCAAAAAATTTTCGAATCGAACAAGTCACCTTAGAATATCGATTAGAATAAAATATCAAAAACTTTCATTTTTTCGTGATTTTTGAAAAAAATCAAAAATTTTAATTTGTAAACCTCCGAAAATATTAAAATCAAGAAAAAGAAATGAAAATACCTCAAAAAATTTCCGAATCACACCAACCACCTTATAATATCGATACGAATAAAATATCTAACTTTTAAATTTTTTCGTGACAACACGAAAAATATTAAAAAATTTAATTCGTAAACGTCGAAAAAATATAAAAATAAAAAAAGACATAAAAACACCTCAAAAAATTCACGAATCGCACCAGTCACTTTAGAATATCGATACGAATAGACTAGCTAAATTTTACATTTTTTCGTGACTGCCCAAAAAATATCAAAAAATTTATTTTGTAAACGTCCGAAAATTATAAGAATCAAGAAAAATACATAAAAACACCTAAAAAAATTCTCGAATCTCACCAGTCACCTTAGAATATCGATACGAATAAGATATCAAAATTTTAGAGTTTTTTCAAGACTACCCAAAAAATATCAGAAAATATAATTCTTAAACGTCCGAAAATATCAAAATCAAGAAAAAGACATAAAAACACCTCAAAAATTTCTCGAATTGAACCATTAACCTTAGAATATAGATACAAAGAAAATATCAAAATTTTACATTTTTTCGTAACTGCTCGGAAAAAATCAAAAATTTTAATTCGTAAACATTTGAAAAACATAAAAATAAGAAAAAGACATAAAAACATCTTAAAAAGTTCCCGAATCGCATCAGTCACCTTAGAATTTCGATACGAATAAAGTATCGAATTTTTACGTTTTTTCGTCATTGCTCAAAAAATATCAAAAGATTTAATTCGTAAACATTCGAAAAATATAAAAATCCACAAAAAGATATGAAAACACCTCGAAAAATTCCCAAATCGCACCAGTCACCTTAGAATATCAATACGAATGGATTATCAAAATTTCACATTTTTCTTGACTTCCCAAAAAATATCAAAAATTTTAATTCGTAATCGTCTGAAAAATATAAAAATCAAGAAAATAACATAAAAACACCTCCAAAAGTTCTCGAATTGCACTAGTCACCTTAGAATATCTATACGAATGAAATAAAATGTCACACTTTTTCCTAAATGCCCGACAAATATCAAAAAATTTAATTCGTAAGCGTCCGAAAATATAAAAATAAAGAAAAATACATAAAAACAGCTCAAAAAATTCCCAAATCACACTAGTCACCTTAGAATATCGATACGAATAAATTATTTAAATTTCACATTATTCGTGAAAGCCCGAAAAATATAAAAATCAAGAGAAAGACAGAAAAACTCCACAAAAAATTCCTGAATAACACCAGTCACCTTAGAATATCGATACAAATAGAATATCAAAATTACACATTTATTTCGGGACGGTCCAAAAAATATCGAAAATTTTAATTCGTAAACGTCCGAAAAATATAAAAAACAAGAAAATTATATAAAAACACCTCAAGAAAACCCCGAATCGCACCAGTCACCTTAGAATATCGATAGGAATAAGATATCAAAAATTCACATTTTTTGTGACTCCCAAAAAATATCTACAATTTTAATTTGTAAACGTCCCAAAAATATAAAAAAAAAAAAATGAATAAAATTACCTCAAAAAATTTGAGAATCGCATCGTCACTTTAGAATATCGATACGAAAAAAATATCATAATTTCATATTTTTTCATGACTATTTGAAAAATATCAAAACTTTTAATTGGTAAACGTCCGAAAAATATAAAAATCAAGAAAAAAACACAAAAACACCTCAAAACATTTCTAAGCGCACTAGTCACCTTAGAGTATCGATACAGATAAAATATCAACATTTCACATTTTTTCGTGAGTGCTAGAAAAAAAAACAAAAATTTTAATTCGTAAACGACCGAAAAATATAAAAATCAAGCAAAATACATAAAAAGACCTCAAAAAAATTCCCGAATCGCAATAGTTACCTTAGAATATTGATACGAATAAAATATACAAATTTTACATTTTTTGTGAAAGCCTAAAAAATATCAAAAAATCTAATTATTAAATGTCCAAAGAATATAAAAATTAAGGAAAAGACATAAAAACACCTCAAAAAATTCCCAAATCTCACCAGCCACCTTAGAATATCAATAAGACTAAAATTTCAAAATTTTACATTTTTTCGTGACTGCCCGAAAAATATGAAATATTTTAATTAGTAAACATTTGAAAAATATCAAAAAAATTATTTCGTAAACGTCCGAAAAATATAGAAATAAAAAAAGACATAAAAACACCTCAAAAATTCCAGAATTGCACCAGTCACCTTAAAATATCGATACGAATAGAACTTCAAAATTTCATCTTTTTTCGTGATTGTCCGAAAAATATTAAAATCAAGAGAAATATATAAAAATACCTCAAAAAATTCCTGGATTGTACCAGTCACCTTGGAATATCGATACAAATAGAATATCAAATTTTTACATTTTTTCGAGACCACCCGAAAAATATCAAAAAATATAATTCGTAACCATCCGAAAAATTAAAAATCAAGAAAAAGACATCAAAACGCCTAAAAAGATTCCTGAATCGAACTACTCACCTTAGAATATCGATTCAAAGAAAATATCAAAATTTCACATTTTTTCGTAACTGCCCGAAAAATATCAAAAAATTTAATTCGTAAATATTTGAGAGATATAAAAATCAAGAAAAAGACATAAAAACACTTCAAAAATTCCTGAATCGCACCAGTCACCTTAGAATATCGATATACAATATTAAAATTTTACATATTTTTGTGACTTCCCGAAAAGTATCAAAAAATTTAATTCGTAAATGTCCGAAAAAATAAAAATCAAGAATAAGACATAAAAACACCTCAAACATTTCGTGACTGCCCAAACAATATCAAAAATTTTAATTCGTAAACTTACGAAAAATATAAAAATTAAGAAAAATACATAAAAACACCTTTAAAAATTCCCGAATTGCATCAGTCAACTTAGAAAATTGATACAAATAAAATATCAAAACTATACATTTTGTTCATGACTACCCGAAAAATATAAAAAAATATAATTTGAAAACGTACGAAAAATATAAAAATCAACAAAAAGACATAAAAACACCTCAAAAAAATTTCGAATCGCACCAATCACCTTAGAATATTGATAAAAAATATCAAAATTTTATATGTTTTGGCAATTGCCTGGAAAATATCAAAAAATTTATTTCGTAAACGTTCGAAAAAATAAAAATCAACAAAAAGACAGAAAAGCACCTAAAAAATGTCCTGAATCACACCAGACACCTTAGAATATCGGTACGAATAAAGTATCAAAATTTTACATTTTTTCATTACTCTCTAGAAAATACCAAAAACTTTAATTCGTAAACATCAGAAAAATATAAAGATCTAGAAAAAGGCATAAAAACACCTCAAAAAATTCTCGAATCGTACTAGTCACGTTTGAATATCGATACGAATAAAATATTAAAATTTCACATTTTCTTGTGACTGCCTAAAAATATCAAAAATTTTAATTCTTAAACGTCCGAAAATATAAAAATCAATAAAAATACATATAAAAACCTCAAAAAATATCATAAATTTTAATTTATAAACGTCCGAAAAAATAAAAATCAACAAAAAGACATAAAAACACCTAAAAAGAATCCCGAATCGCACTAATCACTTTAGAATATCGATACGAAAAAACTATCAAATTTTATATTTTTTCGTGACGCCCAAAAAATATCAAAAAATTTAATTTGTAAACGTCTGAAAAATATGAAAATCAAGAAACAGACATAAAAACACCTCGAAAAAGATCCCGAATCGCACTAGTCACCTTAGAAAATCGATACGAATAAAATATAAAATTTTCACATTTACTCTTGATTACCCGAAAAATATAAAAAAAAAAAATTCTTAAACGTCCGAAAATATAAAAATCAAGAAAAATACAGATAAACACCTCAAAAAAATCTTGAATCGCACCAGTCACCTAAGAATATCGTTACGAATAAATTGTAATTTTATATTCTTTCATGACTGCCCGAAAAATATCAAAAATTTGAATTCTTAACACGTGAAAAATATAAAAACAAAGAAAAAGACATAAAAACAACTCAAAAAATTCCCGAATCGCACCAAACACCTTAGAATATGGATACGAATAGATTATCAAAATTTTGTGTTTTTTCGTGATTGCTCAAAACAGATCAAAAAATTACCCATTTTGGGCGGAACAGATATGCTAATTCTTTGATTCCAGTTAGTAAGAGGGATCTTGAACTAAGAAATAGACCGTATAAGCTAAAAAAGGCTATCCCGAGCAATTGCAATAATCGGGTTCATTGATATTCCAGGTATAGTAGATTCTATCACACATACAATCATACTCAATTCGATGGAATAGTTTGACCTTAAAGGGGATCTTCTATAATTTCGCCGAATCGCACCAGTCACCTTAGAATATCGATACGAAAAGAATATCAAAATTAGACATTTTTTCGTGACTGCCCGAAAAATATCAAAAATTATAATTCGTAAACGTTCGAAAAATATTAAAATTAAGAAAATTATATTAAAATAACTCAAAATATTCTTGAATCGCACTAGTTACCTTAGAATATCGATACGACTAAAATAGCAAAATTTCACACGTTTTCGTGAATTTCCAAAATATATCAAAAAATTTAATTCGTAAACGTCCGAAAATATAAAGTTAAAAAAAATACATAAAAACACAGCAAAAATTCTCCAAATCGCACTAGTCACCTTAGAATATCGATACGAATAAGTTATCAAAATTTCACATTTTTCGTGATTGCCCAAAAAATATAAAAATCAAGAAAAAGACAAAAAACATCTCAAAAAACTCTCAAATCACACCGGTCATCTTAGAATAACGATATGAATAAATTATGTGATTTTAAATTTTTTCTTAACTACCCGAAAAATATCAAAAATTTGAACTCTTAAACGTCCGAAAAATATAAAATCAAGAAAAATTACTAAAAACACCTCAAAAAATTCCTGCATCGTACCAAGCACCTTAGAATATCAAAATATTTAATTCGTAAACGTCCGAAAATATAAAAATCAAGAAAAAGACATAAAAACACCTAAAAAATTCTTAAATCGCACCAGTCACCTTAGAATATCAATACGAATAGAATATCAAAATTTCACACTTTTTCGTGACTTCACAAAAAATATCAAAAATATTAATTCGTAAATGTCTGAAAAAAATAAAAATCATGAAAAATACATAATAACACCTCAAAAAATCCGGAATCGCACCAATCACCTTAGAATATCGATACATATAGAGTATATAATTTTATATTTTTTCGTGACTGCCTGGAAAATATCAAAAATCCTAATTCGTAATCGTTCGAAAAATATATAGATCAAGAAAAAGACACAAAAATACCTCAAAAAATTCCCGAATCGCAGCAATCACCTTAGAATATCGATACAAACTAAATATCAATATTTTACATTTTTTCATGACTGCCAAAAAAATTATCAAAAATCTTAATTTGTAAATGTATAAAATATAAAAATCAAGAAAAAGACATAAAAACACCTAAAACTTTTCTAAATCGCACCTATCACCTTAGAATATCGAAACGAATAGAATATCAAAATTTCACATTTTTTTGTGACTATCCAAAAAATTTCAATAATTTTAATTCGTAAACGTCCGAAAAATATAAAAATCAAGAAAATGCATAAAAACACCTCAAAAAATTTCCGAATTGCACCAATCACCTTAGAATATCGATACAAATAAAATATTAAAATCTTACATTTGTTCGTCACTGCCCGAAAAATATTTAAAAATTATGATTCGTAAACGTCCAAAAATTATAAAAATCAAGAAAAAGACATAAAAACATCTCAAAAAATTCTCAAATCACACAAGTCACCTTAGATTATCAATAAGAATAAAATAACAAAATTTTAAATTCTTTCATTACTTCCCAAAGAATATCAAAAAATTTAATTCGTAAACGTCTGAAAATATAAAAAGAGATAAAAACAATACGAAAAATTCCAGAATCGCACTAGTCACCTTTGAATATTGATACGAATAAAATACTAAAATTTTACATTTTCTCTTGACTCCTCGACAGATATAAAAAAACTTAATTGTTAAACGTCCGAAAATATAAAAAACAATAAAAATACATATAAACACCTCAAAAAATTCCCGAATCGCACCCGTCATCTAAGAATATCAATACGAATAGAATATATAATTTTAATATTTTCGTGACTGCCCGAAAAATATCAAATATTTTAATTCGTAAACGTCCGAAAAATATAAAAATCAAGTAAAAGACATATAAACAACTCAAAAATTCCCGAATCGCAACAATCACCTTAAAATAATGATACAAATAAAATATAAAAATTTTACATTTTTACATGACTGTCTGAAAAATATCAAAAAGTATAGTTTGTAAACGTCCGAAAAATATAAATATCGAGGAAAAGATATAAAAACATCTAAAAAAATTCCCGAATCACACTAGTCACCTTAGAATATCGATACGAATAAAATATTAAAATTTCACATTTTCTGATGACTGCCCAAAAAATATCAAAAAATAAAGTTCTTACACATCCGAAATAATAAAAATCAATAAAAGAACATATAAGCACCTCAAAAAGTTCTTGAATCGCACCAGTCATATCGATACGCATAAAATATGTAATTTTATAATTTTTTGTGACTTCCTGAAAAATCGCAAAAATTTTAAATTTGTACATGTTCGAAAAATATAAAAATCAAGAAAAAGACATAAAAACACTTTAAAAAATTCCTGAATCGCACCAATCACCTTAAAATATCGATACGAATAAAATATTAAAATTTTAAGTTTTTTCTTGACTGGCCAAAAAATATCAAAAAATTTAATTCGTAAACGTCCGAAATTATAAAAATCAAGAAAATGACATAAAAATACCTCAAACAATTCTCGAATCGCACCAGTCACCTTGGAATATCGAGAAAAATAGAGTATCAAAATTTAACATTTTTTGGTTATTACCCGAAAAATATCAAAAATTATAATTCATATTATTTTAAAAAATATAAAAATCAATAAAAAGACTTAAAAACACCTCAAAAAATACCCTAATCGCACAAGTCACCTAAGAATATTGATACGAATAAAATATCAAAATTTTTAATTTTTTTGAGAATACCTGAAAAATATCAAAAATTTTAATTTGTAAACGTTTGAAAAATATAAAAATCAAGAAAAATACATAAAAATAGCTCAAAGAATTCCGAATTGCACCCGTCTCCTTAGAATATCGATACAAAAGAAATATCAAAATTTTAAAATATTTCATGACTGTCCGAAAAATATCAAAAATTTTAATTTGTAAACACTCAAAAAATATAAAATTCAAGAAAAAGACATAAAATCACCTCAAAATATTTCCGAATCGCACAAGTCACTTTGGAATATAGATAAAAATAAAATATCAAAATTTCAATTTTTTTTGTGACAGCCTAAAAAATATCAAAATTTTTAATTCGTAAACATTTGAAAAGTATAAAAATCAAGAAAAAGACATAAAACACCTCAAAAAATTTCTAAATCGCACCAGTCACCATAGAAATCGCTAGGCATAAGTTATCAAATTTTAACATTTTTTTGTTACTGTCCGAAAAATATCAAAATTTTTAGTTCATAAGAGTCCGAAAATATAAAAATAAAGAAAAATACATAAAAACACCTCAAAAAATTCTCGAATCGCACCAGTAAGCTCAGAATATCGATTCGAAAAAAATAACAAAATTTCAGACATTTTCGTGACTGCCCAAAGTATTAAAGAATTTAATTCATAAACTTTTGAAAATGTAAAAATAAAGAAAAATATATAAAAACACGTCAAAAAATTTCCAAATTGCACCAGTCACCTTAGAATATCGATACAAAATTTCACATTTTTCGTGAATGCTCGAAAATATAAAAAAATTAATTCGTAAATGACATAGAAATACCTCAAAAAACTCCCGAATCACACCAGTCACCTCAGAATATCGATACAAATAAAGTATCAAAATTTCATAATTTTTCGTGATTGCCCAAAAAATATCATAAATTTTAATTCGTAAACGTCTGAAAAATATAAGAATCAAGACAAAATATATAAAAACACTTAGAAAAATTTCCGAATCGCACTAGTCACCTTAGAATACTGACACGAATAAAATATCAAAATATTACGTTTTTCCGTGATTGCTGAAAAAAGTAAGTAAACTTAATTCATAAACATCCAAAAAATATAAATATCAAGAAAAAGACATAAATACACGTCATAAAACTCCCGAATCGCAACAGTCACCTTAGAATATCGAGACGAATAAAATATCAAAATTTTAATTAGTAAACGTCCGAAAAATATAAGAATTAAGAAAAATACATAAAAATACCTCAAAAATTTTCAGAATAGCACCAGTCACCTTAGAATATCGATACTAATAGAATATCAAAATTGTACGTTTTTTCGTGATTGCTCGAAAAATATCAAAAAATTTAATTCTTTAACATCCGAAAAATATAAAAATCAAGAAAAAGATATAAAACACCTCAAAAAATTCTGAATCGCACCAGTCATCTTAGAATATCAATATGAATAAAATATGTAATTTTACATTATTTCATGACTACCCAAAAACTATAAAAAAATTTAATTCGTAAACATCCCAAAATTATAAAAATCAAGAAAAAGACATAAAAACGCCTCATAAAATTACCGAATCGCACATCTTTTCATGACTGCCCGAAAAATATCAAAAAAGTTAATTCGTAAATGTATGAAAAATAAAAATCAAGAAAATGACATAAAAACTTCTCAAAAAATTCTCAAATCGCACAAGTCACCTCAGAATATAGATAAGAATAAAATATAAAATATAAAATTTTTCATCACTGCCAAAAAAATGTTAAAAAAACTTAATTCGTAAACGTTTGAAAAATATAAAAATAAAAAAAAAGATATAAAAACACCTCAAAAAATTCCCGAATCGCACTAGTCACCTTAGAAATCGATACAAATAAAATATCAAAATTTTACATTTTTTCGTAATAGCCTGATAAATATAAAAAATTTTAATTCATAAACATCTGAAAATATAAAAGTCTAGAAAAAAACGTAAAAACAACTAAAAAAATTCATGTATCGCACAAGTCACCTTCGAATATCGATACGAATAATATATCAAAATTTTACATTTTTCCGTGATTGCCCAAAAAATATTAAATATTTTAATTTGTAAACGTACGAAAAATATAAAAGTAAAAAAAACACATAAAAACACATATAAAAAATTCTCGAATCGCACTACTCACCTTAGAATATCGATACGAATTAAAAATAACAATTTCACATTTTCTCGTCACTACCCAAAAAATATCAAAAATTTTAATTCTTAAACGTCTGAAAATATAAAAATACATATAAACACCTCAAAAAATCCCAGAATCGCACTAGTTACCTTAGAATATCGATACGAATAAGTAATGTAATTTTACATTTTTTCGTTACTAACCGAAAAATATCAAAAGTTTTAATTCGTAAATGTCTAAAAAATATAAAAATTAAGAAAAAGACAGAAAAACACCTCAAAAAATTCCTGAATCGCACCAATCACCTTAGAATATCGATACAAATAAGATGTCAAAATTTTTCATTTTTTTGACAGTCCAAAAAATATCAAAAAATTTAGTTCGTAAACGTCCGATAATATTAAAAATAAGAAAAAGACATAAAAATACCTCAAAAATTCCCGAATCACACCAATCACCTTAGAATATTGATACGAATAAAATATCAAAATTTCACATTTTTTCATGATTGCCGAAAATATCTTAAATTTTAATTCGTAAACATAGGAAAAATATTAGAATGAAGAAAAAATATATAGAAACACCTCAAAAAATTCCTGAATCGCTCCAGTCACCATAGAATATTGACACGAATGAAATATCAAAATTTTACATTTTTTCGTGATTGCCTGAAAAAATGTAAATAAATTTAATTCATAAACGTTCGAAAAATATAAAAATCAAGAAAGGCATAAAAACACCTCAAAAAAACTCCTGAATTGTCCGAGTCACCTTAGAATATCGGTACGAATGAAATATCAAAATTTCACATTATTTCGTGACAGCCCAAAGAATATCAAAATTTTAATTCGTAAACGTCCGAAAAATATAAGAATCAAGGAAAATACAAAAAAACACCTTAAGAAATTCAAGAATCACTCCAGTAACCTTAGAATATCGATACAAATAAAATATCAGCATCTTACGTTTTCTCGTGATTGTTCGAAAAATATCAACAAATTTAATTCGTTAACGTCCAAAAAATATAAAAATCAAGAAAAAGACATAAAAACATCTAAAAAAATTCCCGAATTGCACCAGTCACCATAGAATATCAATACGAATAAAATATGTAATTTTAAATTTTTTCATGATTGTCCAAAAACTATCAAAAATTATAATTATTAAATATCCAAAATATATAAAAATCAGGAAAAAGAAATAAAACACCTCAAAAAATTCTCGAATCGCACCAGTCACTTAGAATATCGATACGAATAAAATATCAAAATTTATGTTTTTTCTCGCCTTCCCAACAAATATCAAGAATTTTAATTTGAAAACGTCCGAAAAATATAAAAATCATGAAAAAGACATAAAAATACCTCAAAAAATTCCCAATTCGCACCAGTCACGTTAGAATATCGATACGAATAAAATATTCAAATTTCACATTTTTTCATAACTGCCCGAATAATATCAAAAATTTTAATTTGTAAACGTCCGAAAAAATAAAATCAAGAAAAATATATATAGAAACATCTCAAAAAATTCACGAATCGCACAAGTCACCTTAGAATATCGATAAGAATAAAATAAGAAAATTTTAAATATTTTCGTGACTGTCGAAAAAATATGAATTATTTTAATTCGTAAACGTTTGAAAAATATATAAATCAAGAAAAAAACATAAAATCACCTCAAAAAATTTCCGAATCACACCAGTCACCTTAGAAATCTATACGAATAAAATATCAAAATTTTACATTTTTATGAGACAACCCGAAATATATAAAAAAAATTATTCCTAAACTTCTTAAAATACAAAAATCAAGAAAAAGACATAAAAACACCTAACAAAATTCTTGTATCGCACCAGTTACCTTAGAACATCGATTTGAATAGAGTATCGGAACTTTAAATTTTTTCGTGATTGCCTGAAAAATATCAAAAAATTTAATTCGTAAACTTACAAAAAATATAAAAATCAAGAAAAAGACATAAAAACACCTCAAAAATTTCTCAAATCGCACTAGTCACCTTAGAATATCGATAAGAATAAAAAATTAAAATTTCAAATTTTATCGTGACTACCCAAAAAATATCAAAATTTTTAATTTTTAAACGTCCAAAAATATAAAAATAAATAAACATACATATAAACACCTCAAAAAATTTCTGAATCGCACCAGCCACCTTAGAGTATCGATATGAATAAAATATGTAATTTTACATTTTTTCGTGACTAACCTAAAAATATCAAAAGTTTTAATTAGTAAACGTCCGAAAAATATAAGATTTAAGAAAATGAAATAAAAATACCTCAAAAAATTCCCGAATAACATCAATAATCTTAGAGTATCCATACAAATAAAATATCAAAAATTTAAGTTTTTTCGTGACTATCCGAAAAATAACAAAAATTTTAATTTATAAATGTCCGATAATATAAAAATCAAGAAAAAGACATAAAAATACCTCAAATATTCCCAAATCGCACCAGTCACCTTAGAACATCGATACGAATATGATATCAAATTTTCACATTTTTTCATGACTGCCTGAAAAATATCAAAAACTTTAATTCGTAAACGTCTGGAAAATATAAAAATCAAGAAAAATACATAAAAACACCTCAAAAAATTCCAGAATCGCATTAGTCATCTTAGAATATCGATACAAATCAAATATGAAAATTTCATATTTTTTTGTGACTGCCTGAAAAATATCAAAAATTATATTTTGTAAACGTCCGAAAAATATAAAAATTAAGAAAAAGACATAAAACACCTTTAAGAATTTCTAAAATTGCACAAGTCACCTTAGAATATCGATAAGAATGAAATATCAAAATATTCCATTTTTTTGTGATTGCCCGGAAAATATAAAAAAATTTAATTCGTGAACATTCGAAAAATAAAAATCAAGAAAAAGACATAAAAACACCTCAAAAAATTCTCAAATCGCACCAGTTACCTTAGAATATCGATATAAAATATTTACATTTCACATATTTTCGTGACTGCCTGAGAAATATGAAATTTTTTAATTCGTAAATGTCCGAAAAATTAAAAATAAAGAAAAAGACATAAAAACAACTCAAAATATTCCTGAATCGCACCAGTCACCTTATAAATCGATACGAATAAAATATCAAAATTTTAAATTTTTCGTGAATACCCGAAAAATATCAAAAATTTTAATTCGTAAACGCTCAAAAAATATAAAAATCAAGAAAAGATATAAAAACTTCTCAAAAAATTCATGAATCCCACTAGTTATCTTTGAATATTGATACGAATAAAATTACAAAATTTCACACTTTTTCGTGATTGTATGAAAAATATCAAAAAATTTAATTGGTAAACGTCTGGAAATATAAAAATAAAGAAAAATGCATAAAACACCTCAAAAAATTTCAAAATTGCACTAGTCACCTTAGAATATCGATTAGAATAGAGTATCATAATTTCAAATTTTTTCGTGACTGCCCGAAAAATATCAAAAATTTTAATTCGTAAACGTTCGAAAAATATAAGAATCAAGAAAAATATATGAAAAACACCTCAAAAAATTCCTGAATCGCACCAGTCACATTAGAATATCAATACGAATAAAATATCAAAATTTTATGTCTGTTCATGACTGCCCGAAAAATATCAAAAATTTTAATTCGTAAACGTCCGAAAAATATAAGAATCAAGAAAAATATATAAAAAATACCTCAAAAAATTCCTGAATTGCACCAGTCACATTAGAATATCAATACGAATAAAATATCAAAATTTTACGTCTGTTCGTGATTGCCCGAAAAATATCAAAAATTTTAATTCGTTAACGTCCGAAAAATATAAAAATAAAGAAAAATATATAAAAACACCTCTAAAAATTTCGAAATCGCACCAGTATCCTTAGAATTTCAATACGAATAAATTATGTAATTTTACATTTTTCGTGACTGCCCGAAAAATATCAACAATTTTAATTTGTAAGCATCCGAAAAAATATAAAAATCATGACAAAGACATAAAAATACCTCAAAAAATTCCCGAATTGCAGGAGTCATTTTAGAACATCGATACGAATAAAATCTCAAAATTATACATTTTTTCGTGAATGCCCAAAAAATATCAAAAATTTTAATTCGTAAACATCCGAAAAATATAAAAATCAAGAAAAAGACATAAAACACCTCAAAAAATTCCTGAATCGTACCAATCACCTTAGAATATCGATATGAACATAAAATAAAAATTTCATGTTCTTTCATTACTGCCCGAAAAATATGAAATTTTTTAATTCGTAAGCATCCGAAAAAATAAAAATCAAGAAAAAGACATAAAAAGACCTCAAAAATTTTCCGAAACACACAAGTCACCTTAGAATATCGATAAGAATAAAATATCAAAATTTATAAATTTTTTCGTGACTGCCCAAAAAATATCAAAAAATTTAATTCGTAAACGTCCGAAAAATATAAATAAAGAAAAGACATAAAAACACCTTACAAAATTCCCGAATTGCACCAGTCACCTTAGAATATCGATACAAATAAAGTATCATAATTTTATATTTTTTTGATTGTAATTTGTAAACGTCCGAAGAATATATAAAACAAGAAAAAGACATTAAACACCTCAAAAAATTCCCAAATCGCACCAATCCCTAAGAATATTGATCGAATAAAATATGAAATTTCACATGTTTTCATGACTGCCGATAAAATATCAAAAATTTCAATTCATAAACGTCCGAAAGATATAAAAATCAAGAAAAATGCATCAAAACACCTCAACAAATTCTCAAACTGCACCAAATGACCTTAGAATATAAAAAAAATGATCAAAATTTTTCTCTTTTGCGTAACTGTCCGGAAAATAACAAAAAAATTAATTTTTCCTCGTAAATGTACGAAACATATAAAATCATGAAAAGAACATCAAAACAACTAAAAAAAATTCTCAAACTGCACCAATGACCTTTGAATATCGAAACAAAAAAATGATCAAAATCATACTCTTTTTTGTAACTGTCCGAAAAATAACAAAAAAAATATTTTTTTCTTCGTAAATGTATGAAACATATAAAAATCAAGAGAAGTACATCAAAACACTTCGAAAAAAATCTCAAACTGCACCAATGAACTTAGATTATCGAAACAAAAAAATGATCAAAATATTACTATTATTCGTAACTATCCAAAAAATAACGAAAACAATTAATTTTTCTTCGTATATGTACGAAAAATATAAAAATAAGAAAAAGTACATCAAAACACCACAAAAAATTCTCAAACTGCA
This sequence comes from Solanum raphanifolium, assembly GCA_036250405.1. Taxonomy (NCBI): domain Eukaryota; kingdom Viridiplantae; phylum Streptophyta; class Magnoliopsida; order Solanales; family Solanaceae; genus Solanum; species Solanum raphanifolium. Next base: position 17,293 of record JAJOOE010001181.1, read on the forward strand.
CCAATGACCTTAGAATATCCAAACAAAAACATGATCAAAATTTTACTCTTTTTTGTAACTGTCCGAAAAATAACAAAAAAATTAATTTTTCCTCGTAAATGTACGAAACATATAAAAAACTAGAAAAGTACATCAAAACACCTCAAAATATTCTCAAACTGCACCAATGACCTTTGAATATATAAACAAAAAAATGATCAAAATTTTACTCTTCTTCGTAACAGTCCGAAAAATAATAAAAAATTTAATTTTTCCTCGTAAATGTATGAAACATATAAATATCAAGAAAAATACATCAAAACGCAAAATTCTCAAATTGCACCAATGACCCTCGAATATCGAAACAAGAAAATGATCAAAATTTTACTCTATTTCATAACTGTCCGTAAAATAACAAAAAAATTAATTTTTCCTCGTAAATGTACAAAACATATAAAAATCAAGAAAAGTACAACAAAACACCTCAAAAAATTCTCAAACTACACCAATGACCTTAGAATATCTAAACAAAAAAATGATCAAAATTTTACTCTTTTTCGTAACTGTCTGAAAAAATATTAAAAATTTTAATTTTTCATCATAAATGTACGAAACATATAAAAACACAAGAAAAGTACATCAAAGCACCTCAAAAAATTCTCAATATGCACCAATGACCTTAGAATATCGAAACAAAAAAATGATCAAAATTTTACTCTTTTTTGTTACTATTGATACGTCCAAACTTACACCTCAATTAAGAGATATAAACGGTCGAAGTAAATTTATAGAACTCAACGTGAGTTAAGGTCGATCCCACAGAGAATTTCTTTACAGAAATGATTTCACTGTCGTGTTTTACCCATATGTCGCTATTATTTCCTAAATAAACAATTGCGGAAAGTAAAATTGGGTTTAGCTTTAACGCTTTAGTAACCAAAGTTGCAAACTAAAGTCTAATTTAACAATTAACAAAATATCAGTTTTGAAATTGTTTTAATAATTAAATAAAACTAGGATTGTGTTCACCATAACGTTGCATCTAGTGTTCTTCCGTAGTTGAGTTACAAGCAATTAGCCTCTACAAACTACATACGAGTTAGCTATATCTGACACTTCTCAGTCTACTCAAATAATCTTCACTCAAGTCCTCTCGGTCCTAGAGTGTTACACGATTTACCCTCGCCTACAATGGTGTTAAGATTCTTTTCTCTCAAACTCGAACTCTGACTCAATTTAGTTAGATTAATTTAGCTTTTTCCTAACTATCATTTTTCTCTCGAACAAATGACAGATACAGGCTCACCCTAATGTGTGCACTCATCAGAATACATGAATAACGAAAACAAAACTACAGTTTGTAACCACAAATTGCCTTTCACTTGTTTTACAAAATCACAATTAGAATTACGTCATGGATCCCACAACCCCAATTGTGGTATTTTTCCACTCATGATTTCACGTAAATGTTCAGAAATATCGAATGAAAGCATGTTAAAAAGTACTTACGAGAATAAGCAATCAACAACCACTTTGATAATTCAAGAACCGGAAATCCAAACTTCAAACTTAATTCAATATCCAAAGTTGAAAACCAAAAGCTATGAATAATGAAAACTTGTTCGTCGTTCAAGGTTAGATAAGATAAAAAAATAAAAAATTACCTAATTAATTCAAATATGTGTTTTAGAAAAGAGTCCTACTCGAAGTAGGACTGGAATATTGGGCCCTACACCCCCACTTATATGGCTCGTCGAGGGCTTCACGGTCCGTGAAGCCCTCCATGGTCTTCCCTTGGAACTATCCACAATGAGGTCTTCAATGCATGAACACTAGAAATTGCACCATGGAAGCTACCACGGTCCGTCAAGGGCTTCACGGTCCGTGAAGCCCTCCGTGGTCTTCACTTGGAATCCCCCCAGCTTGGGTCATCTATATTTGCCTACTGGAAATCGCACCACAAAAGCTACCACGGTCCGTCAAGGAATTCACGGTCCGTGAAGTCCTTCCTGGTCTTCACTTGGAATTCCCCCAGCTTGGGTCTTCAATGCTTTTCTATTGGTTCACATCCACGGCTGACACCACGGTCTGTAAAGTTGGCCATGATCTTTACTTGGTCCCTTCTACTCTCAACTCCTCCAAGGCCTTCACACTGGTTCACCTTCACGACAGGTACCACAGATCATGACAAGGACCACGACCCGTAATGAGCTCCGTGGTCTTCACTTGGCACTTGGTTATCAACAACCTTCTTTTCTTTCATCTTTCACGTCCACCTATTTCACTTGTACAAACACTACCAAACACATTATATCCACATAAATACACTCGATTCTAGTATCAATTCTTAGTTTTCAAGCATCAAATGTGCCATGATTTCGCGGCACATCAATACCCTCAACTTAGAACCATTACTTGTCCTCAAGTGATGAGAAAATAATATTTTCAGCCCTCAAATCATTCAAAACCTTTTGCAACCACGCAGCAGCCACCTCAAGAACAATTAGTATCCAAAACCATGAATCTAATGTGCAAGGATCAATATATGACATCTCATTACTTACAGTCGATCATGCTTATGCTTGTGACTTATCAGCTAACACAATCTACTCTCAAATGCAATCACTGCGCCTCACACCAAAGAAGTCCCTTACTCATGATAATTGGGACTAAGTACTACGCTAACACTCTCAAAGAACTTCTAACACTAGAAACAAACTACCATAGGCTTGCCCTTGCTTTCTACGCCCTATCTTGCAAACACCTGGAATAGGATCACTGTAGGACTTTATCGTCTTGTAACATAGGCTCAGGTTAGGGAATGGATATTTGGGTTTGTGAGTGATTGGTCCCTTGGTTTTCCAAAGTTTCGTTTTCACACAACTCTTTTCTTGGAGATTCCCTCTTTTTCTTCATTTCAGCACATCCCAACAACCATTATTTTCTCTTTTCTTCTTTTTCTTGTCTTTTCTTCACATTTTTGTATATGCATTTTTATGCACTCAGATCATTGGTTGGACCTTCTTTTTCACTTTTTCTTTCTGCTCGGATTGCAAACACCCTCAACTTAGGCTTTTGGCCTGAGTTGTGACATCATATCTTTGGAGACCAAAGGATATGATATTTATCGGGTAAGAACAAAAGTTAATTTTTAGGCTCAAATCGGGTTCAAGTGATAAGCTTTATATTTGGTTGTTTATTTTTGGCTTTTTAATGGCTTAACAAAAATGTCCTACTGATCCTTTCCTAGCTGGTTATTCTCAGATTTAAGCAAGACTACTCGGGCAAGTTCTAATTTCTGCTCCTAATGTTAGACTTCAAGCAAACATTTCAAACACACATGACACATGACTACACTATCCAGTTTCTTGGTTCACCAATCCATTGATCAGACTAGCAATGTTCAAGATGTAAATATCTAAGATGTCATCTAAAGATCCTAACAGTCAAACCTCAGGTCAAGGTAATCATTACACACAAATTAGTTGCTGCACAACTCAACACACAAACACACACAGAAGACCAGTTTTCACAGTAAACATAGAGTCAACCTCCATTCATTCTAACAACATAGAATGGCAGATTGCTCACCACCCCCTTCCCCCAAAAAAGGACTTTTCCCTCAAAGTCAATAAAGAAAACAAAATAGGGCTGTGAGAATGGGTCATATTACGGTGCTCTAGGTGCCAGTAGTCGGCTCAACATCGCCCCCCTTATTAAGGGGTGCACTCTCAAAACTCAGCACAGGATCAGGCTGGCTACCACTCGCCGAGGAAGGTGTTCCACTACCAGAAGCTCCCGCTAACATTGTATCTAGTTGTTGTTGCTCACGATCCTCTTTTTCTCTAGATGCCTTCCGTGATGCCTTGCGGACTCTCTTTTCTTGCCTTCTTTCCTCTTTGGACAGGTCAGCTGGTATCTCCTCATTAGATTCTCCAGCTTTGTGTTTTCTCTTGACGGACTTACTCTTGGGTAGTTCACCCTAGAGATCGTCAATTGATTGAGTGAAGGGTTCCTGATTCAGCAGTTACATTAAAGAATCTGGCATAACTGGAGTAGGTACCTGTACTGGCTTTTCAGCTAGTTTAGTAACCTAAGTTCGCATCTCGGACAACTGTGATTTGAACTCTTCAGTATCTACTGAACCTGCAACCTGAAATTGATCTTGGACAAGGTTCTCCAAACCATCCATCCCGTCTTTTAAGACAGCCAGCTCCTTCCGCATCTTATCTTTAATCTCTTTTTTTGCAGCTAACACATCTCTCTGTATCAGCTAAGGCATCATGTTGACTATCTGGTTGACCAAGGTCCTGGTTTGGCACTGATCTGCAACCAATTTCTCAAAAAATAGCATAGGGATAGTGGCAAAGGTACCTGGAGCCTGGGAGGCTGAAGCTGGAGGTAGTGGTGCCTCTGTGGAAGGCTTTGATAACTCTCCTTATTCTGGACCTCTATCTGCATGTGGGATGTCAATTGGTACGTGAGAGACAACAACCAATGTACATACAACTGCAGATTTTACACCAAAGAGATGGTTTGCGACATCCTTGATTTTTAGAAACTTGGATGAGTTTGGCTGCTTCACCCTATTTGTCAACCAGCTTGTGTGTTGGAATGTTCACTTGTCGGCATAGTTTCCCTATAAGACAGGGAAATGGAAGTCCGACCCTTTCATTCAGTGCCTTGTAACGCAGCTCGGTCGCTATGATCCCCCCGACATTTACCGGGTAACCAACCATGGGGCATGCTACCAACGAAGCCAGTGAAACAGACAATGTGTTATCCTTAGCTGTCGGTCTCAATTGCGCATGAACAATAGCCCACCAAACCTTTGCCGGGAAAGATAATGAAGCTTTAGTAATAAGTGTTGGCATTGCTTTGACCCAAACTGCATTCTCCCCATCTACATCAAATTGCTTCGTAATCCATCGCAAAACCCTCTCTCGAGAATTTTGATCCTCCATCGTAGTATCACTGGTGACCTCATGATGTTTGCGTTCAAAAAGGCCAGCTGAAGCTGGTGCAATGTATTCTAGGCCATGTAACATCCTGTTGATAGTCGCCTCAGAGATATCTATTGATTTTCCCCAAACTATAATTAAGTTGAGTGGACCCCAGGTAATAGCAATGCCTTTTTGTCCATATTTTGTAGTCTTTGTTTCTGCAGCAAAGTTCATCAGTGTAGCTTCATCAAATGAATAAAACTCTCTGGCCAGGTGGCTAGAGTATTCCCCAAGTGCATTGTCCATCCAGTCGAACTGATGAAACTAAAATGTCTGATATATGTCGGGGAATGCGTTGATATCAGCTACCACCACCCTAGTCTCAGGCATGATGGCTCGCTTCTTGAAGCCGCCAGTTTTGTTCACAATGGCATTGTTGAAGAATTCTTCGGACCGGTCGACAGTCCACATGGAGCAAAAACAATCAATCAGCTGCTGTCTCGCTGCAGGATCAGGCTCATGCATATTCACATACATCACCATGGTGTCATCGGTGGTGATCTCTATATCCACATGTGGAGAGGTGGTTACATCTTCTTGAGAACCGCTTTCAGACTCTGCACTTCCTCCCGATCCATCATCTGACTGTTTCCCGAAGCAGTATCTGATTTACTTCCCGATTCCTCCCCTCTATTGGAAATACTACCTCCCTCTTCAGACTGGGGATAAGTATCTTGGAGGATAGCCCTAGCTACTGTGGAACTAGTAGCCCGAGGTGGATGATCGCCAGGCGTAATATTCAATTGTACCTCCAAACTACTAGATTCGGAAGAATTTTGGCCTTTCGATTGAGATACAGTAGGGGAGGAATGTTTGGTTGCGTTCTTTCATCGGGGAGGCATAGTACCTGAGAAACATAACACTCATTAGTACAAAACTTAGTAAAATGACACACTATGGGGTACGCAGACTTCCCCTGTGTAATTACATCGCGACGCCTTGCCTTAAGAATGTCGTCACCCAATCTATCATTGGGAAGGGCCACGAAATTGAAAGACGAAACAAAAACAAAAATACAAAAATTAAACTGTAAAAAATACAAGTGAACTGTACGGGGGCTCCCACGGGCCATGGTAATTACCATTTTCACGACCCGGGGTTACCCCTAGGAGTAACACGGCGTACTCAACCCCGAAGGGGTCTCATACAAGCCTCATAGCATTCATTACATTCGACATATGAGAATAAAACATGAAATTTAAAACTTTTCTTTACAATCGAAAACATCTTTCATAAAAGCAAGCGGAAGACATCTAAACTTTGTCTCAAACCATCTACAACTCTTTGAATACAACATTGGGACATATCCCATGCAAAAGCTCTAAACATAACATATAAGACATAAGGGAAAGTGTTGGGTTCGTCCTCCAAACTATGAGGACTCACCAAATCTTCAACTTTATGCTCATTTACAAGACATCCAACACCAATCCCTACACATTGGTAAAAATGAAGAAATATAGGTTAGCACATTAGATGTACTAAGTATGGAAGCCATGCAAAAATCATGCTTAAAATGGACATTTGCTTTGGAAATCATGCATTATACCAATTTTGATAAAACTTCATGAACATAAGTATAATAGGCATAATATACAATCATAACCAACATACAAGTAATTTCACCACATTAGGATATAATCAACATTTACACCATTACCTTCAACTTAAGCCTTCACCTCAACTAACCCTCAAGCTATATTTTGTGCAATGTATGGATAGCGTCCCATACCACCATCCACACTAAAGTACCAATTTAAGGTCACCAAAAGTGAACTTACCATTCATCCTTTCATCTTTACACAATAAAGCATATAAGAGACATAAACATTTCATAAGTCATAACATTACATTAGGACCAACATCTACGACAACCCTAAGTCATACTTGTGCAATGTATGAGTAGCATCCCATACTACTACTCACACTAAGTACTCTTTTGGAGCCACCATAGACAAGGAACCTTCATACTCAATCAATCATGACAAGGAAGTAACTCATAATACTATCCAAGTAAAGCATGCATTATAACATTTAAGCATATAATCCAAACATTCTTCATTAGCTTCTTGTTGAGCACAATCTTTCATTTACATTAAGACATAGAGAACTCACTATAACCCTCTCAAAGCCTATTCGTGCAATGTATGGATAGCATTCCATACTACTACCCACACTTTGTAGAACCTCTCAAGTAACTATAGTGCACATCTCACATGATGGGAATAAGCTTTTAACCGACATAGACCATGCGAGCTTGACATGGAATACGGTGTCATAAATCCCCACACCGTAAAGAAGTGGTCTTACTTGCCTAAGGTAGGACCGGTACATGATAGCTTAAGTGGATCCACTAGCTAGTCCCATGTGGGCACATGGTTATGGGATAAAAAGATGTTCATTGGAACATGGCCTAACATTGGAAGAGTTTCCATCTTACCATATCCACTCGGTGCTTAGCCTCTATTCGCATAGAGTAGTTCATTACTTTAATATTATTACATATGAGAGGGTGCCTTTGGCCTACCGTCCCAAGGTACATTCATTAACACATGAAAGGCTGCCATGAGTCTACCGATTCAAGGTACATTT
>JAJOOE010001182.1:0-32702 GCA_036250405.1 Solanum raphanifolium
ATTTAGTCATTTGTATTGCCTTTTTGCTTTTGCCTTCAGCATCTTTGAGGTCTTGTAACTTTGGGCGATAAGGCACTACATCACGAAACTGTTTGGCGACTCACCTACTGCTCCTTTCTATAGCCGACTTGATTTTCTCCTACAGAGCTTGGCACACTAAAACATTAGATGAGACCAAGGCCATTCGGCGACTCGCCCAATTATTTAGGTGATCCTCGGGGCTTCATTTTTTTGTTCTTTCAGCTACCTTGTTCCTTTTTGCTCAATAGTGTACATGCTTTGTCCCTAAGTTCAAATACCTGAAATTGAAGGATTTATATCAGTTATTGAGACAAAATATGCATTCGAGGACACTAAATCTATTAAAATTAAGCCCTAAATGAGTCCAAATCGTGGACTCATCAGTAAGAAAATTCACTTTTGAGTAGTATAGGTGTGTAATAGGTCATTATGATACTTTAAGCGTGTAACTGACTTTTTAGAACAAATTCAAGGGAAGATTTATGCCTTTTCCATAATTTTCCCCATGCCATTTATAAAAATTCATATGGACTATATATATATATATATATATATAAACACTCTTCCAATTAATGTGAATTATAGCATATATTCTTTTAAATATTTAAAATTTGTAAACAAAAACATTACATAAAAATTAAATTCCTTATTGTTATAAATATAGTGAATGTCTATCTTTTAGAGAATATTTAGGAACCCTAACATTGGGACCAAGTCAATTTTCCCCTATAAATAGAAGAGTCATCTATATTGTAAAATCATCTTTCAAGAGAAATACTATAACTTCTATCTTCTCCCTACTTTCTTCTTATTATTATTTATAGTTTCATAACACATTATCAACACGAGACTCTACTGTCTCAGAGAGTGAAGGTTAATAGGGTATTATTCATTCTTTTACATTTAATTTTAATGGCAAATCTTACGAAACTAGAGTTCGTATCGCTTCAAAGTTAGGGAAGGAACTACCTTTCATGGGTGTTGGATCTTGAAATGCTCCTTGATGCAATGGGTCTTGGAGACACCATAAAAGATGAAGAGAAAGCACCAAAGCAAAATTGTGCGAAGACTATGATATTTTTTTGTCATCATTCGAGATTCTAAAAATCGAATATATCACAGTTAAGGATCCACTTTTTTTGTGGAGTAGCCTTAAAGAAAGATATGACTGCTTGAAGATGGTCATACATCCAAAGGCACGATATGATAGGATGCATCTAAGGCTACAAGACTTTAAGTCTTGAGTATAATTCTACCATGTTCAAAATCACTTCTCAGTTTAAACTATGTGGAGAAATGGTTAGTGAGATTGATATGATAGAAAAGATGTTCTCCATTTTTCATGCCCCAAATGTTCTCCTTTAGCAACAATATCGAGAGAAAGGTTTCAAAAAGTATTCTGAACTAATTTCTCATCTTCTCGTGGCTGAGCAAAATAATGATTTATTAATGAAAAATCATGAGAATCGGCTGAATGTGTCTGAACCACTTCCTGATGTGATGAGGCGTTCACCCACCATGCTTGACGTGAAAAGGGTCGCGGACCTAATCAAGCTGGTGGACATGGAAGTGGACGTCGACGTTGGTCATAATTATGGTCAAGAACAAAATTCTTTTCCTGGTGTTCATCATTCATCAAATAATAATCACCATCAAACGGATTATCGTACTGCCAAACATTTGGTTGACCTTAACCAAGATTTGCTTAAGAAGAAACAGAAAAATCCTGAAGCGAATTTTGTCACTTAAAATCAAGTTGACATCACACACTTGGATGTTGCAGATTTTTTCGCACATCCTCAAGGAAAGATAGATCACTTGATTTGTGATGGTTCTGTGGCCATAGAGGAGTGAACATCTTGTTTGTCATTTTTTAGTAGTTATTAAACAAAACATGTAAAGATAGTTGGTTAAATGAGTCTTAGTTTTTCTTTTTTTAGTTAGTATTAATTAGTTTTGTAATACATTAATGAATTGAACTTGAATTTGATTTTGACTTAGTTAAATAATATTTTTTATATTTTATTTGCTTGCTAAAAAGAAAGAAAAAAAACTGCATCTTATTAATGTCATTGATAAATATATATTTTATTTGTATATTAATCTCGGATATTTGAGCTGATTTTTATATTTGGAAAAGTTTTCGAGGAATATTTTTTAATCAAACACTAAACCCTATTATGTGTTTATAATAAACTAAGAGTTAAATTGGTCTAGTGAATAAATAATACAATTACTATTAGTTTGTATTCTAATAGGTTTTGTATATTTTTATTGTATGATGGTTGAATTTTTAATATATTGAGTGTATTAAGTATATCAAAATAGTGTGCTAAAAAACTATTGAATATCTATTTATTTATTGTACACTGGTTAATGCATTTTTTTACTTGTAAAAATGTCAAGTAACACAACTTATTCATATGAGAGCGAAAAAATAAAATAAAAAATATACATTGGTATACTATGTGCATGTGTTTATTACTTTATTAATTACATAGTAGAAGATGGTTATTAGTGTATTGTACTATCTAACTTTTACTTTGTAATAAAGGCTTAATAGATATTTATTTCATTTTATTTGAAGATATGGAAAATTCTCAAAGCATATTATCTAATTATGAAGACATTGGCTTGATTGGTTCTAGTACAACACATACGACATTCAAAAATGAGAAATATTCTTCTCATTTTAGTATGAGCAAAATAAATGTTATTATAATTTTTGGTGGTACTAATACGATTGAGGGCTTTGGAAGAACCATAATAATTTTGCCTAAGGGAACTAAACTCATCATAAATAAAGCTATGTTTTCTCCCAAGTCTTACAAAACTTGTTGAGTTTTAAAGATATCCGTAAAAATGGTTCTCATATCCAATCAATGGATGAAATAAATCTTGAATATCTTGGTATCACCAAAAATGTTTCTGGAAAGACATGTGTTATAGAAATATTTCTACTTGAATTATTGCAATGGAGGCACATTCTATAGTAAATCAGATGTTTATTGATTTCAATACTTTTGTACTTTTGTAATGACCCTCCAGGTCATTTATGTGTACTTGCCTTCTTTTCTTCGGTTAGAGCTTTCCTACCCCCAATCATTTATGACTTGCTGGCACTGACAGTTCAGCTGCCTAGTCGTTCGTTTGGATTTTGGGCAGCTTTCCGTGTTTTAGAGGCCTTGAAGCTTGAAAAGTGAATTTTAGTCAGTTCATCAGAAAAATGGCCTCAGAATGGAATTCTGACAGTTCCATCAACTCTGAAATGGCCAAAATAGGCTGGAAGTGTGGTTGACTTGAGTCCGGAGGATTTTGCTACGAGTTTAAACAATTTTTAGCTTTTTAGCATTGAAAACTAGTTAGTGGTTGACTTTGGTCAATATTCTTGAAAAACGTGTCCAAATGAAAATTCTAACAACGCGGTTAGCCCTGGAATGTCGAGTTTGGTCTAGAACGACGTTTCGTTCGCTTCCCGAGGCCTCTGAACTTATTTTGAGCCCCTTAGTGGATTTTGGTTAAAAATGACCTTTGGGAGTGAGACCCAGTTTTTATCGAGATGACCTCTTATGGAAATTTTGACTACACCGTTGAGTCTGGAATGTCGAATTTAGTCGGGTAGCATATTTATTTTATTTTTATCGGGTTCTGAAGGAATCTCAAGTACCCCGTCGGAGATTTTAAAGTTGGCATAAAAAATCAGCTTTTCAGCTGATATATATAGCTGGTGCAAGCCATTTCAGCCTCATTTCTCAACTTCAAACTTTCATAACTCTCTCATTTCAAGTACAATTTTAGTGATACATCTTGTGGGGTTTTTGTCAAGGAATGCGTTGGTGAGCTCGGAAACTAATTTGGGTTCTCCGTTTGAGGTAAATTTCATGAAATACCTGCTTCCACGACCCTTTTTGTGAGCTTGATTTTGGGAATTTTTGAGACTTGATATCTCGGCCATTTTAGGTCCAATTTTGGTGATTCTTGGGGCAATCTTGAATGGTTTTTCGAGGCGATTGCGTTAGCATTGTTGGAATTTGTATTTGAAGCTTCGTTGGAGGTAAGAATTATGTTTTAGCTGTTGCCACAGCTCATTGTCGATCTCAATTTTTGGGAAATTTTGGAAGATGATTTCTTGGCCATTTTAGGTCCGAATTCGGTGATTCAAAAGCTTAGATTGTGAGGTTTTTCATGAGGATCGTCATGGTGTGATTGGTTTCAGAAGTTGGGACTTTGTTTCTGATAATTTCTTGTAAATAGCAGCTGCCATTGTTGTTCATTTTTAGCGTAATTTTGGGTTTTTCGTTGTATGTTCGTGTTGGGATTGTTCCGAGCTCCGAATTGTGTTCCACTTTAGAATACAAGTTCAGGGAGCTGTTTAGAACCTTTTTTGGGGTTAATTCTGGAATTTCTGGTGCGGGTCCCACTTTCCCAATTTTTGACCCCTAAAGTGGTCCACCTCCATTTCTTGCGAATTTAGTGTCTCAACGACCGTAACAACATTGTGATTCTATTTTTGACTAGAGGTAGGCTACGACTTCTCTTTTCTTTTAGATTGAGTCTGAATGTGTGAGCGTATGTGGATTTGCATGAATATTGGGGCACGGGACTAGATTAGCATGCTATATTCGATAAAAATTTATATTTAGGTTTTGTCCGGGTTCAGCGGGTACTTGAATTATTATATTTGACCCTCATTGCATCCTTGATTGGCTTGGTTTCGACTTATGAGTTATATTGGATGATGTTTGGCCTTAGTGTAGACTTAGACTAGTGATGCCATAGACTCACTATTGTTCAGAGCTGATAGATTATATTATTTCCACCCCGGTGTGACTTTGAGCGGCGTAGGTCCTGGTAGACTGATATAGATGACTTAGGTCTAATAGAGATAAGCCTTAGCTAGCCAGTGATTCTGGTGTGGGGCCTTAACATCTATAATTCTCTTATGATCCTAACTTTCTGCATTTCCGACCGCCCTCCAGCCCGTTTAGTCATACATACGGCTTCAGTTTGGTTCTCTTGTCACCATGAGATTGTTAGAGGATATAGAAGATGGTTACGAAGAGTTGCCCATGACTTTAAGTTGCGGGAATCATTGGATGCCTTATTTGGAAGCTTTACGCTGCCGTGGTAACTTGATAGGAGGTTTCACTCGCGGTTCGAGGTCCGGGCTCTGTTCTTCATGTTGTTGCTTATTTACCCTCCTATAGTGGAGTCAACATACAAAGTCTGATCCCACCCCTCGGGTTATATCACTTTATCTACGGGTAGTCGACATCCACGGTTTGAGGTCTGGGCTCTCTGCTATCCTTTGCAGGGTTCGGCTCTATCGGCGTATCTACTATAGGCAAACTCACCCGCGGTTCGAGGTCCATTCTCCGTGTTTCCTTTCTTTCATAGCTTGGGAATATTGCCATTTATGTAACGTGTCGGATTTACAAATCTCCTCTAGTCTTAGTTTAGCTTTTCTGTGTACCTGTCTGGCTTATGGGGGTCCGTTCAGTTTTTTACTTCAATTTGCGCATGAGTGTACCTTCTAGGCTTATGAGGGCCATATTGGAGTAGTCACCTTAGGTTTGTTTGCCTTACACTCATGTGCATACCTTTACTTTTTTTTTTTGTGACCCCTATCTGTGTTTTATTCTAGCATTTCCTATTGCTTTTACCTTTCTTACTCAATCGGCCTATGATGCCTAATGGGTACTTGTTTTTTTGGTACTCATGCTACACTCTGCATCTATTTTCGTGATGTAGGGTCCAGCACAAGTCATCAGCACCGCCATTCGAGCCAGTACCATCCAGCATCTGGAGGCAAAGGTGAGTACATCGTCCTGATCATTGTCGTCTCCTTCTATACGTATATTTTGTTGCTCATCTTTTATAATTGAGACAGGTTCTTTGTAGTTATGTATGTTGGTCCTCTTTTGGGACTTGTATTCTTTGTATGGCTCTGTATTTTTGAGTTCCAAGTTCTGGGAGGGCTTAAGTTTTTATGTATGTATTCTTTTGGCTTGCGTTATTCCTTTTTGTTGTTATTATTTCTGCCACTTGGTTTCTACCCTTTTACCCACTACTAGTTGTTCTGGGTTTCGGGTTTGCTTACCGACTGGTGGGATATAGTACGTGCTATCACGACTCAAAGAATCGGGTTTTGACAAGTTGTATCAGAGCCCTAGGTTCATTGGTCTCACTTGTACAGAGCTAACGTTTAGTAAAGTCCTGCGGATCAGTGTGTACACATCCGTGACTTATCCTTGGGAGGCTACATGATGTCGTTAGGAAGATTCCTTATTTTTTATCATTTTCATGCATCGTATGTCTAAATTAGTTTCATGGAATCACATTTATTTCACTCTTATTCTTATGTGTTGGTTTATTGCTCTCCTAGATTGAATATGAGCCATGAGCCTTTAGCAGCACCATTGCGCGTCTCGACTCCGGTAGGAGATTTTTTAGTAGTGGATTAGGTGTGTAGATCTTTTGGGGTCACTCCACAGGGGAAGGATACCCGGGCGGACATCATTCTGCTTGATATGATTGATTTTGCCACCATCCTAGGCATGGATCGATTAGCCCCTCATCATGCAGTTTTGGACTGTTATGCCAACAGTGTTACCTTAGACATGCCTGGCATACCCCCAGTGGTATGGCGGGGGTCTTTTAGTCTCGCACCGATTAGGATTATCTCTTATGTTCGAGCTTGGAGGTTCGTAGATTGGGGGTGGTTAGCCTATTTAGCTTATGTACATGACGTATCTAGCAAGGCCCCCTCTGTTGGCTCAGTTTCGATGGTTTGTGAGTTTCCAGACGTATTCCCTGCTGACTTGCCTGCCCTACCCCAGAGAGAGGTATACTTTGCTATAAACTTGGAGCTGGGAACTAAGCCCATTTATATCCCACCATATCGGATTGGCCCCGCAGAGCTTAAAGGGCTCGGTATTCAGATTCAGGATCTCCAGGATCAGGGATTCATTCAGCCAAGTGTGTCTCTTTGCCCCACCATATTCTTTTTGTTAAGAAGAATGACGGGTCTATGATGTGCATCGATTATAGGCAGCTAAACAAGGTGAGTGTCAAGAACCGTTAACCCCTGCGTCACATTGACAACTTGTTCGATCAGCTGCAGAGCACTATTGTGTTTTCTAAGATCGACTTGAGGTTCGGGTACCATCAACTGAGGACTACGATAGCGGATATACCTAAGAGCGCATTAAGACTCGTTATAGCCATTATGAGTTCCTAATGATGTCCTTTGGGCTGACTAATACCACTGCTTCCTTCATAGATTTGATGACCCGTGTACTCAGGCCCTATCTGGACTCATTGTTATAGGTTTCATCGATGATATTCTTGTATACTCACGGAGCAGAGAGGAGCATGCGCAACATCTGAGGATTGTGCTCCAGACTTTGAGAGACCAGCGACTTTATGCCAGGTTCTCAAAGTGTGAGTTCTGGTTGAAGTCTATGACATTCTTGCGCACGTGATGTCCAAGGATGGTATTATGGTGGATCTGACGAAGATTGAGGCCATTCGTGGTTGGGCTAGTCACACTTCTGTGACTGAGGTTAGGAGCTTCGTTGGACTCACTAGATACTACATGCGTTTTGTTGAGGGTTTCTCCACTATTGTTGCACCTTTGACTCGATTAACTCGCCAGGGTGTTCCTTTTGTGTGGTCTGATGAGTGTGAGTTGAGCTTTTGGAGGCTCAAGGAGTTGCTTTCTACCGCTCATATCCTATCTGTATTTTATTCTTGCATTTCCTATTGCTTTTACCTTTCTTACTCAATCGGCCTATGATATCTACTGGGTAACTATTGTTTTGGTACTCATGCTACACTCTGCATCTATTTTCATGATGAAGGATCGAGCACCAGTCATCAGCGCCACCATTCGAGGCAGTAGCAACCAACATCCGGAGGTGAGGGTGAGCACAACGTCCTGATCAGTGTCGTTACCTTCTGTACACATATTTTGTGGCTCATCTTTTGTACCTGAGACAGGTCCTTTGTAGTTGCGTATATTTTTGTATGTTGGTCCACTTTTGGCACTTGTACTCTTAGTTGGCTCTGTACTTGTGACTTTCAGGTTTAGGGAGGGATTCATGTCTTATGTATGTATTCTTTTGGCTTGCCTTATTCCTTTTTGTTGTTATTGTTTCTGCCACTTGGTTTTTGCCCTTTTACCCACTACTAGCTATTCTGGGTTTCGGGTTGACTTACCTAGTGGTGGGATATAGTAGGTGCCATCACGGCTCGAGGAATCGGGTCGTGACAACTTTGGCATGATTGTCTAGAACATCCTGGGTCTATAATGATGAAACGAATTATAGAATATTCAAATGGACATCCATTAAAGGAGCTCAAAATTCTTTTAAATAGTGAATTTTGTTGTACTATTTGTTATCAAGGCAAGTTGTTGTGAGACCAACACCAATGAAAGTTGAGATTGAGTCCCCTGCATTCTTGGAACATATACATGAGAATATTTGTGGACCTATTCACCCACCTAGTGTGTCGATTAGATACTTTATGGTCCTATTAGATGTTTCTTCTAGATGGTCTCATGTGTGCCTATTGTCATCTCGTAACTTGGCATTTGAAAAATTATTGGTACAAATAATAAGATTAAAGGCACATTTTTTTGATAATCAGATTAAGTCTATTTCCTTTAATAATGCTACAGAGTTTTCCTCTCAATCATTTAATGATTATTTCCCATCAATTAGGATAAAAGTTGAACACCTTATTGCTCATGTTCATACTTAGAATGGCCTTGATGAGTCATTAATTAAACGTCTACAGTTGATAGCAAGATCATCGCTTCTTTAAACTAGGTTGTCCATTTCTGTAAGTGGTCATGCAATTTTGCATGCTACAACACTTATTCATCTCACACCGATGAATTGTAATAAATTTTCTCTATTGAAATTGGTTATGGGTCAAGAATCTAGTACATCACATTTAAGAATATTTTAATGTGTTGTACATGTGCCTGTGGCACCACCAAACCGCACTAAGATGGACCCTCAAAGAAGGTTAGGAATATATGTTAGGTTTAAATTGCCCTCCATTATTCGCTATCTTGAACTATTAACTGGAAACATGTTTACTGCTTGATTTGCAGATTATCGATTTGATGAGACAATTTTCCAAAAATTAGGGGGGGGGGGGGGGAATAGTGACATAAAAAGAGAAATTTTGTGAAAAAATTTATCGTTGTCTCATCTTGATCCATGTTCTTCTTTTTATGAGCAAGAAGTACAAAAGATCATTCACAAGCAGAAAATTGCAAATCAAATTCCAAACACATTTACAGATTTGGAAAGGATTACTAAATCATATATTCCTACAGATAATGTCCAATTCAAATTGATGTCCCTTTAGGACCATCCCATAGTGTCATAGCTAATGAGTCAAAAGCACACTCAAAGTGTGGTAGACCATTGGGTTCTATGGATCAAAATCCTACAAAAAAGAAAACTTGAAGGCCAAGATGACACTATAAAAGAATCTCATATAGAAGTTCGAAATTTGAATAATTTTGGTATCCATGAAGGAATCAATGATTTTGAGACTCAAGAAAGTAATGAACTATTCATAAATTCAAGAGATGTTGAAATTAATTGAAATAAAAAATAGTGGTTGATTTTGTCTTTGCATATAATGTTTCAAAAAAATCAAGCAAGATAGTGAGGATCTTGAACCTTTATATGTTGTAGAATGTTGACAAAAAATGATTGAACAAAATGATAAGAAGCAATTCAATCAGAATTGAATTCACTTGTCAAGCATGAAGTTTTTGGACCTATCGTTCAAAAACCTAATGGTATTAAACCTTTTAGCTATAAATTAATTTTTGTACGAAAAAAAAATGAGAAAAATGAAATACAAAGATATAAAGCACGCCTTGTTGCACAAGAATTTTCACAAAAGCTTGGTGTCGATTATGAAGAGACATACTCGCCTATTGTGGATGCAATAACATTACATTATCTCAATAGTTTCACAGTCCATGAGAGACTTGAAACACATTTGATGAATGTGATTACAACCTATCTTTATATATCACTTGATAATGAGATATACATGAAAATTCTTGAATGATTTACCTAAAGTGTGTAGTTTAAAATCTTGGGAAATGTATTCAATTAAATTGTAACGATCATTATATGGTTTGAAGCAATATGGACGCATGTGGTACAACCGTCTTAGTGAGTATTTATTTAAGGAAGGTTATACAAATAATGCAATTTTCCCATGTATTTTTTATATAGAAAACAACATCAGGATTTGTTGTACTTGTTGTTTATGTTAATGACATAAACCATATTGGAACTATTGGATTTAATAGGAATTGATTATTTAAATAATGAATTCGAGATGAAAGATCTTGGTAGGATAAAATTATGTCTTGTTTTGCAAATTGAGCATTTGAAAAATATTTTTTTTGTTCATCAATCGGCCTATAGAGAAAAAATGTTGAAATGATTTTGTATGGATGAAGCACATCCATTAAGTAATTTGATGGTTGTTGGTTCACTTGATGTGAATAAGGATTCATTCTGACCTAAAAAAAATAATAAGGAAATCTGTGGTTCTGAAGTACCATATCTTAGTGCAATTGGTGTACTAATATATCTTGCTAAAACTACGAGGCCTAATATAACCTTTTCAGTCAAATTGTTAGCAAGGTATAATTCTATTCCTACTAGGAGACATTGGGATGGGATCAAACACATAATACTATATTTAAAAGGAACTACCGATATGATCTTATTTTATTCTAACAATTGCAGTCCCAATTTTGTTGGTTATGTTGATACATGATATTTATCTGACCAACAGAAAGCTCAATCTCAAACAGGCTATGTGTTTATATTTGGGGGTACTGCCATATCTTGGAGATCTACAAAGCAGTCTATTGTAGCCACTTCATCAAATCATGCTGAGATAATAGCCATTCATGAAGTAAATAGAGAATGTGTGTGGTTGAGGTCCATGATACATCTCATTCGAGAAAAATGTGGTTTGGAGTGTGATAAAGTACCCACCACTTTATGTGAAGATAATGCAGCATGCATAGCACAACTAAAGGGAGGATTCATAAAATGAGATAGAACAAAACACATTTAGCAAAAACTTTTCTACACACATGAGCTCCAAAAGAATGGTGATATAAATGTGCAATAGATTCGTTCAAGTGACAATGACCTATTCCCCAAGTCTCTACCAACTGCAACTTTCAAGAAGATGGTGCACAAGCTTGGAATGTGAAGATTCAATTATTTGGATAGATGTTCTCATTAGCGGGAGTTAATTCGCGTTCTACTCTTTTTCCCTTATGAGGTTTTGTCCCACTAGATTTTCCTTGTATGGTTAATAATGAGGCATCCTAGATACATATTATTATATATGTATACTCTTTTTATTCAGTAGAGTTTATCTTTTTTTAAAAAAAATTTAAGTAAGGGTTTTAACGAGACACATTATCTACGAATTAGACATTCAGGGGGAGTGTTATAAATATAATGAATATCTATCTTTTAGAGAACATTTAAGAACCCTAACTTTGGGACCAAGTAAATTTTCCCCGAGGGGTCCTCTTCATTGTAAAATTATCCCTCAAAAGAACTGATAAGTCTTCTCTCTTCTCCCTACTTTCTTCTTTTTATTATTTTATAGTTTCATAACACTTATCCTTTTTCCCTTTTTGTTTTTGATCATTAAACTCTCATGAAAATGGTTTAGAGCTCCAAATTATCTTAATCCATTTTATTTAATATTATTAATATTGAAAATTTTATTTCATCGAACCAATAAGAAAAAAATATTTCATCTACTTAATTTTGAATAAGAAATTTACTTAATTTTGAATAAGAAATTATTCTATTTCCATGTCGTTTTGGCATAACATAAGCCTAACATGTTTTCTAAAGGAAAAATATATTAAAAAAAATAACTTTCAATTTATGATAGTTTTTTATGTTCTTTTCAGAACAAAAATGAAAAATTACTAAAATAATATTTCACAATATTAACATTTCCAGTTATTGTAGAAATATAAATGCTGGAAGATATAGACTTTTTCCATTTGACTGTTAAGAAAATAACATTTTAAAAGATACAACTTATAAGTAGCATTTAGCCAAATGCACTAGATATCTTCGAATCCCAAGCGATCCAAATTTGACGATAACTCAATCCTCATTCACAATCATGGTGTCATCTAAAAAACCTTAGCTACTCTTAAACTTGCAAATTAATCAATTTGATGTAATGGAAAATCCACACGCATGTTACAAAATTCATATTAATAGGAGGTTGGTTTTGACTTTTTAAAAATTTATGAAATAATTTAACTTATTTCTAGTCAATGATTTAAGATTAAGAGGGTTTATTGTCCCATATAGTATTTCTTAAATTAAAAATGTTGCCAGGGTAAAATGGATTTTTTAATGATAATTTGTGTTGAGTGATTTTATAAGAGAAAAAAATCTAAGTTGAATGATCTTATTGATACAACACAAGGTTAAATGACTTTGTTACATAATTTCTCATAGTTGAGTGACCTTTTGAAATATTTACTCCCATAAAAATATGAAAGCTACACGTATCTCACTCCCCCTAATGAAAACCTTACTTGATATCTTGGAAACGACACATTTTAATGTTATATATCAATTTCTCAAAGATTGAAGTTGGAAATGCCTTGGTAAATAAATATGCAAGATTACTACTTAAATTGGTATGTTATACTTCTATCTCACCATTTTATTGAAGATCATGTGTAAAAAAGAACTTTACTGAAATGTATTTCGTTCACTCTCCTTTGATGTATCCTTCTTCAATTGAGCTATACATGCAATATTTTCTTCATACATGGTGATTAAAATATTCTTTTTAAAGAAAGGTACATGATGTTTGTGTAATAAAGACACAATTTCCGATGCAAGTGTCTATGATCGTACAATAGTTTAGTAACCCAACCAAGGGTTTGGATCGTTCCCAAGGGAGTGGTTTTGATAATTAATAAAAAAATAAAATTTAGTTCTAACTAGTCGTAGCTAAAGACATTAACGATTAAAAACATTGTAAATTAAAGGGGGACACAACATTGTCAATTAAAAATGAGGGGTTTTGTCACAAGTAAGTAAAAACAACAAAATAAACAAGGACTTCTAAATAAAGAGAGGGGATCCTTGGGATGTGATGGGAATACGGGTTAAGCTAGATTATTGGGTACATGCTTTCGATAGAAGATTCATAGATTAATTGAGACTAGGCTAAACTTTAAGGGGGATAAGCTCTCTTTCGAGCAACTTACCCTGTTTCAAATGTGTTCCTTTCGGACACCCACTTGCCGCATGAAGACCAGTCTACGCCTTAACCCACTCACTCTCTCGACCTGAGAGTGTGGGAATGAGACTAGGATTAACTCTCTCGAGCTGAACTTCATGTCGACACACTCCCACCGGCCATCAATTTAGTAGTTTTAGTTTTACCACCTCTCTCTCGAGTAAGCTGAAAGCACATAAATAAACTTGTATTTTCAACTACAAATTCATTAAATTCATCCACAATTACTAAATGAAATCACAACTAAACTATGATTAAACTATCAACAAGCAAGACCTAACAATTATTTTCACCCATATTCGCTAAATCAAGCCCCAAGATTTGGGGTTTTTAGCCACACATGTATAAAAGATAGAAATTTATACCAAATTGAGCTCACATTCAACTGGGTATGAAGATTTAATTCTTGATACATGCCAAAATTGAAGAATCCAAGAGACCCAAATCCAAATCTTGAAGATGAAACCCTTTGGATCTTCAAGTCTTCAAAACCCTCTCAAACTTAGAGCAAAAATATCAAAAAGTACTATTCTATATGAAAATTATAATAATTGTTCGACTCTTAAAACTACAACTCTAACAAGTATTTATAGTATTTCACAGATTTGTGCTGCAGAGGATCATTCGCTGTCGTTAGTCAGAATCGCCGATCCAGTTGGCGATTTCCCCTTTGGTGTCGTTCATCGTCGTCTTGCACCAGCCTTCAACATCATTGTGCTCTGGGTCAATGGGCAATATGGTACTACTTCGTGGAACTTCTCGGCGATGCGCCGACTGCTCCCTTTTTCTGCCGACTTGATCTTTTCCTTCATGGCTCAGCACACTGGAAC
This sequence comes from Solanum raphanifolium, assembly GCA_036250405.1. NCBI lineage: Eukaryota > Viridiplantae > Streptophyta > Magnoliopsida > Solanales > Solanaceae > Solanum > Solanum raphanifolium. The sequence continues at coordinate 14,208 of JAJOOE010001182.1, forward strand.
AAAAAGTGAAGTAAAACCCTTCGGCGACTCGCCAAGTGGACTCAACGATCCTCAAGCCTTCATTTCTTTATTATTTTCAGCCTTTTCGTTCCTCTTTGCAACGTAGTGTCCATGCAATCCTTCAAACTTCAAATACCTGAAACTTAAGGGTTTTCATCAGATATTGAGACAAAATAAGCATTTAAGGACACAATTTCAAATAAAATATAGCTCTAAATGTGTCTAATATGTGGGCTCATCAACACCCTCAACTTAAACTTCTGCTTGTCCTCAAGTAAAACTCAAATTCAGCACTCAACAAGGATGTCTCAAACAGTGCTACACAAGACTCAATTATGAATGTACACAAAAAGACTCAATCTACTTATGCAAAGATCAATGTGCACTCAAAGATTCAAGTTGTGACACACCATTACCAAAGGTTCTCAAGCTCGCAATACTTGCTTCAAATGCAAGTTCAAGCTCAACAAAATCCTTCGAATGCCCTCACACAAAAGATAATTCCATTTTCACACACAAAGGTATAATCAATTTAAAGTTCAGGAATCAGATACCACGCTCACACTCACAAAGATGAACACCATGCTTGCTTTCACCCAAAGGTTTGCCCATATTTTCCATACAACATTTGTTTCGACTTTCTCAAGATCACAAAGGTCATAACAAGGCTTGTAACGGGGATGAGTGTAAAGGTATGGTCATTTTGACTCAGTGATTTTTATCCTCATGAAATGTGGTGCTCTCAACACTTCCTTTCTTTTTCCTTAATCATTATAATTAGTGCATCATTGGTCATCCTATTATTCGCTTCCCATGGATTGTTCGGAACCCTATTTCTTTGGTACTTTATTCCACAAGTTTCTCTTTTTTTTTCTTCTCTTTTTCTCTTTCTTTTTTTTGTCATATACGTAAGGGTTCCATTTTTCTCAACACCATGGGTTAAAGGAAACTCTCCTTGCACTTTTGACTTTCCCTTTTCTTTTTCACCACACCCCCAACTTAGGCTTTTGGCCTAAGTTTGCTATTCAATTAACCACAATTCTAGATGATTATAGGTAATGGATTAAGAAAGGTCTAGTTTTCATCAAGTTTCTTCGAAAGAAGGGTAAGGCTCAAAAGGTGTTCAAGAGAGAATCACATGCTCCCAAGGTAGGTCACAAATTAAGTATATGTTAAATTGGTTCACACTCTTCGAAGTTGCCAAAGATCATATCAAGAGAAGGTCTTACTTAGTCAACCGGACCAACAGGGAAAATTCTAGGTGTTGTCATGCATGGTTCCAGGTAAGCTTATCAAACAAGGCATCGACACTTAAGTCAAACAAGACTGCACACTTTTGCTAATGTGCAACGGTCATCACAAGAGAATTGATTGATAAATGGCTAATCACAACGAGATGCAAAGAGTTCACATATTGTCTATGCAACTTCATTTGGCCTCATCGTAGCCGTACATTCATGTTCGTTCGATTGTGATCACTATTTAAGTCATCGATATTGATCGAAACCGAGACTCAAATTTTCCAAGGAACAACCACATTCAACACACGAGCATATAAAGGGTGGGAAAAATGTGCGAAAAATTCAAAAATTTTCGAAGGGTCAAAATCATTTTGCAATTTAAAATAAAAGGTGCCACAAGCTCAAACATCCATAGAAAATCAATATTAACACAATTTTAAACAGAACAACCCAAATATATACACGAAACATAAACAAAAGTAGCACACAATAGGTGTGGGCCTCACCCCACCACAAACAAAAACATTTGTCCTTAAATGCAAATAAAAGTATCCAAAATTAAAAGCATATAAGACAGAGATGGAGGTAAGGAAAAGTCTTGTCTATGCAGTCTCTCCATCAGTAGGGATCTCAGTGCCTGATGTAGCAATATGAATATGGGGATCAGTGCCCGAAGTAGCCTCAAGAGGAATAGCAGTGCCAGGTCTGCTAGGAGCTGTTGTGAACGTCTCAGTCAGTAGTATCTGGATCGCCAGCTGCACAACTATCCCCATAAGATATGAAAAATCTCTGAATAGGCTCTCTTCTCGGCTCTATACCATCTATTCCTCAGGTGTTGCTAGTAACTCCTCATTTATCCCTGCATCTCAATCATCATCTGTTGTGCCACCTCTCTGCACATATCCGGTGGTAGCCAGAGGGATCCCCAAGGTCTCTAGAGCGTCCACGTCATCTGCCCTCTATATTAATGAACTGAAGTCGGTAGACTTTAGATTGTATACATCCTTCCTCAGATGTTCTACTCTGACTTTTAAAGCCGAAACCTCAGAAGACTTCCCTTGTATGCTTTCACAAGATGTGACTCTCACCGTCAAAGCATCAACAGAAATATAATCGGGGTTAGTGTAGCAAGTATGGCGCTCTCAATCATCCCTGGAATGGACCTCTCGAGTCGGGCCGCCCGTGTATCAGTTGATTAGGCTAAACACCCCATCTTTAGGATCATGGCTTGAGTAATCCTGGCAGGCTGGGAGGATGATGAAACACCTAGGGCCTGCGAAGAAGAAGAAGGGGTGGATGTACCTGAAGGCTCAGAAGCCGGAGTAGGCAAAGATACCTCTGCTGGTAATGAGTCAACATTGACCTTTAGAAAAATGTATGTTGGAGCTGTACTCCTCCTGTCAACCTCCTCTCGTGTGAACTTGGCCTCAATACCCCGGATATCGGTGGTGGAAGATGGGGTGACCTCAAAATCCCTCGTAGTGTCATGAAGTACTCCAGCTCGCTGGCACAGCTTAGTGACCAAAATTGGAAAAGCTAGAGACGTCAGCTTCTGTTTGGCTCTCATGGCAATCTCCTGTGAAATTAGCAACCCCAGGTCAATGCGTCTCCTGGCCATGATAGAACCAAGGCAAGATGCCTTAGGATGATGCAATATGGACTCTTTCTAGGTGGCATGAGAGTGTTGTTGTTGAAGCCAAACTAGAACCTGGCAGGAATGTTGAAGTTCCTCTTCTCAATAGGAGCCCCTGCATCCATCCACCTCGCGGTGGTGTTAGAAATCATCGGAGCTAACCAACCCTTCAAATAATCTAGGGACTGAACAATAGGTAACCCCTCATAAGAAAGTACCGAGTGCAGTGGTCTACCTAACACACTGTTAATATGCTTGATGTTACACTCAGCCGTCTTGCCTCTGACCAGGACCAACTTCACCGGTCTAAACTCACTTGCCATCTTCTTGTTCTTGGGCACCAACTCACCATAGGCTATGTAAAATTCCTTAACACAGGAAGGAATGTAAGGGCCTCAGGGTCTTGTAAGCTGCTCGAACTCATGGTAGCGGAGGGTGTCCATAACATCGAGATATTTGTCTTCTATGCCCTTCATAGATAATATCTTTTCTTCTTTGATAATTCATACCACTTCACCTTTTAACAAGTTTAGCAGTCTACCTGGAGCAATGATAGGGAGTGCAGGAGTCACTAGGGGGTGCCTGAGCTGGCACTGTATCTGATTCAGGAGGAGCTACATCTAATGAAACTCTGGTGGGTGTGGGTTGAGGTCTATCTCGGAGCCTATTCTATCGGTCAATCAAGGATTGATCATCTTCAGGCTCAGACCACTCAAGTTGGGTCTTAATAACTACTCCTTTCTTTGCTATATGTTTCTTCCTTTTGCCTTTGTCTCCCGGTGGGAGTTCTTCTCATCCTCTCTTTGGAGGATTTTAACCCCCTTCGTTTATATTAATGCCCTATGATGCTTTCTTGGGTGGCATGTTTTGATTTGTACGTACCATATCTGCAAAGGATTGGGAAGAGTTAAGGGAAAAATCAAATAGAAGCACAGGAAATCTACTATAGGAAGATTCGCAAAGTGGATCGGCGAGTCGCCAAACCTCTTTGGCGAGCTAAGTCGGGCTCACCGAAAGGATTGGATTCAAATTATAGCAAGTCGGCGATGGAACGGTCCTTTAGGTAAATCACCGACTACTTTCGGCGAGCATGGGTAGGTCCACCGAAAGTTACAGTGCATTATGGGGTCAAAATAGCATACAAAGGGAGATCAAAAATACTTTCGGCGACCCATGGCTTCTCGCTGAAAGTTACAGACTCAAACATCCAATTTGACACGATATTAAGGGTGAGATGGAGACATTGGGAAAATCACCAAATGATTCGGTGAGCTCGACCCAGCTCGCCAAATGGCCCAACGTGCCCATTTTCAATCCACCTTCTCGAAATCAGTCCCGCAAACCCCAAAAATAAAGTCAAAGCATGCACCAGTACAATTAAGGTAGGGCCCGTAACACCACAAAACAACCCCTCGAATTTTAATCAAGTTTACGGCATACAATTATGCGAATTCAACAATTAGAACTACCCGAGCAAGGATATAAAATTAAATCATCCATGTAAACAATCTAATTTTCTCAAGGAGGAGTATAACACTTCAACCAGATCATGCTATTGAAAATGAATATAGTTGATGATAAATTAAACTCGGGGCATAGAGAACTAAACATTTATGGAGCTAAGGAGAGGATTGAAATGCTAAGTGGCAATGTAATCCAAGTCCGAGCACAATTCAACAACTAAAATGCTCTAAAAGTGCAAGAAATATAGAAACTAGAGTGCAGGTGTGAGTTTAGACAGATAAAAAGTGAGGAAAAGTGAATGAAATTGAAAGTTTTAAACCTTTGGCTTGCAAAAACCATCCAATTTTCGCCCATTCGGCAATATTAGTCAACCTGGCCTACTCACTCAGCGGAACGCCAACTGTTTAGTTTTTTCGCCAAAATTTACAGGACCTCTGGTTTGTAGGGGGTCTAAACGGCGGTTTCCATCGTGATCGCCAGTAATTTCCAAAGCTCACCGAGTTTGACAGACTCCAATGTTGATGATGTCTTAGGTCAAACAACGGATAAGGTCGGATTCGCCGACCCCTTCGGTGACTTGCTGACTGGATCTATTGCTTTCCATCCTTCAATTTTTCAAACACTTCTCATACATTAACCTGTACAAACAACACACCATTATTTTACCAAGAAATATTTAAAAATAAGCAATTAATAGGATTTTGGGTTGCCTCCCAAACAACGCTTTAGTTAACGTCACGGCACGACGCAAGTCGATAACTATTCTTCATCCCTGGAGTCCTCCATGGTGTAGTTAGGCGAGTCCTTGGCGAATGTGTATAGAGACCTGTCATCAAATGGGTGATTTGAGCATCCTGCAGCTGAATAGTCATGGAGTTTGATGTAGATGTTTCATTCAACATTTCAATGTGGTGCTTCATCTCATTTAACTTCTTGTCTTACTGTTCGAATTTTTGTTGAATGAGAGAAAGAGCATCGTCCATTTGCACATCCTCATGCTTCTTCCCGTGTCTACGTTCTCAAAGGAAGAAGTTATTTTCCTTTTCCATGGCTTGTGCTTACAATCCCATGACTCGTTTGGACAGAACGTCTACTTGAGCATTAGTGCGTCCCACTCGTGTTTCTTTTGGGCCTCCTTGTTGGTTTCAACTATACCATCAAGGAGTGTTGTGATGACTTTGTAGGGATGGTGGAGCATACCGCCCTCGAAAAGTTGATCAGCTATACTCCTATTTTTGGGTCCAAGACCCGGATAGAAGCACTCCAACAACGTCTTGTCAGACATTCCATGAGATAGGCATGGTTGTAGCACTGACTGAAACTTCAGCCACATTTCTTGAATTGTCTCATTCTTTGCTTGTTTGAACGTCAGGAGGTTGTCCCTGAGTTTCAATAGATTCAGGAGGGGATGGTCCATGTGGTATCCATAATGATCATCCGTTCTTATTTCCCTTCTTTGATATTCAAACAAGAAAAACAAAAATAAAAATTAAGTTAGTAAAACTACAACTATTAAAAAAAGAAATTCTACTTAACTAAGAATTCCCAAATAACACCACTCCCTGGCGGCGGCGTCATTTTTAATGTTTGCATAATCAAGACACAACTTCTGATGCAAGTATCTACGATCGTACAATAGTTTAGTAACCCCACCAATGGTTGGGATCGTTCCCAAGGGAATGGTTTGACAATTAATAGAAAAATAAAATTTAGTTCTAACTAGTCGTAGCTAAAGGCATTAACGATTAAAAACATTGTAAATTAAAGGGGGACACAAGAGTGTCAAATTACAATGGGGGATTTTGTCACAAGTAAGTAAAAACAACAAAATAATCAAGGATTTCAAAGTAATGAAAAGGGATCCTTGGGATGTGATGGGAATATGGGTTAACCTAGATTATTGGGTACATGCTTTCGATAGAAGATTCATAGAATAATTGTGACTACACTAAACTTTAAGTGGGATAAGCTCTCTCTCGAGCAACTTACCCTGTTTCAAATGAGTTCCTTTCGGACACCCACTTGCCGCATGAAGACCCACCTATGCCTTAATCCACTCACTCTCTCGAGCTGAGTCTGTGAGAATGAGACTAGGATTCACTCTCTCGAGGTGAACCTCATGTCGACCCACTCCCACCGTCCATCGATTTATTAGTTTTAGTTTTATGACCTCTCTCTCGAACAAGCCAAAAACACATAAATAAACTTGTATTTGCAACTAGAAATTCATTAAATTCATCCACAACTACTAAACGAAATCACATTTAAACTACGATTAGACTATCATCAAGCAAGACCCAACAATTATCTTAACCCATATTAGCTAAATCACATCCCAAGAATTGTGGTTTTTAGTCACACATGTATAAGAGATAGAAATTTATACCAAATTGAGCTCGAATTCAACTGGGTATGAAGATTTAAGTCTTGATACAAGCCAAAATTGAAGAATCCAAGAGACTCAAATCCAAATCTTGATAATGAAACCCATTGGATCATCAAGTCTTCAAAACCCTGTAAAACTTAGAGCCAAAATATCAAAAAGTACTATTCTTTATGAAAATTATAATAATTGTTCGACTCTTAAAACTACAACTCTAACTAGTATTTATAGTTTTCATAGATTTGTGTTGCAGCGGATCATTCAGCGTCGTTAGTCGGAATAGCCGATCAATTCGGCGATTTACCCTTTGGTGTAGTTCATCGTCGTCTTGCACCAGCCTTCAGAATCGTCGTGCTCTGGGTCATTGGGCGACATGGTACTGCTTCATGGAACTTCTTGGTGATGCGCCGACTGCTCCCTTTTTCCGTTGACTTCATCTTTTCCTTCAAGGCTCAGCACAATGGAACAAAGGGCGAAGTAAGACCCTTCGGCGACTCACCAAGTGGACTCGGCAATCCTCATGCCGTCATTTCTTTGTTCTTTTCAGACTTTTCACTCCTTTTTACGACGTTGTGTCCCTGCTTTCCTTCAAACTTCAAATACCTGAAACTTAAGGGTTTTCATCAGATATTGAGATAAAATAAGCATTTGAGGACACAATTTCTATTAAAATATTGCCCTAAATGAGTTCAATTTGTGGGCTCATCATTACACATTTCATGAATATGATGTGTCTTTTTACGATCCAAAATCGGACGTGATGACAACTGTCTTATCCCATCGAGACATGTCAGCCTAAACAAACCCCGATAGGGCAAATGCGGAATTAAGAACATGAGAAGGAACTAAACATTACATAAACATGCATAAATCATGATATAACTCAAGTGGGGGGCCCCCCCCCCATAAACATGGTATCATATGTACAAGCCTCTATGTATTACAATAGATTCAAAGAAATACCATTTTGAATGTTTTTGTATCTAGAATATAACAAGGACAAAATGAAAGAGTAAGTGATGGCTGCCGAGATGACAAGAAACTACCTCATAAACTCTCAAAGCAAGCCTCAAACGAAGATGAGAAGGGGATGATCAAGGCGATCCATGCTCGTAACCTACACAAGTGTAGAAAGCAAGGGAATGAGTACCAAACAACAATGATACTCGCAAGCATTCCGACTAACCCTAAGTAAATTAATACAAAATACATGTTATTCCAAAACTCCATCCGAACCTCCACATACTACAACCTACATAGAAATCAGACAAACCCAACCTAACGATTCACAATTCATGTAGCACATAACACAAATAATTACATCACAACATGCATCTCAACATATACAAATTATCATCACAGTCCTTCATATCCAAACAACCACAACGGTTATGACAAATCACTCATAAAGATCAAAGAACAATAATGATGTACAATGCAAAAAGTGCAATGTCACATATAGTGATGCACGTGTGTCCTAACGATACACACCTACTGATACTTAGGTCGATACCCATGGAGAACTCATAAGGTCCATGTATCCACTGAACCATTTTCCTTTGGCATATCTAATCCGTCCAAATCATTTTCTTTTGACATCACCGAAATTATTTCCCTTTGGCAAAAACATCAATCTCTAAAACCATTTTCCTTCGGCACAAACATTAATCTAATGAATTTCACATCAATACATCATCCATACTCACACAATCATGAGACATCATCAATTGTGAATCAATATAACCATTCAAACCATCCACGATATATCATGCATTACTATACCGAGTTTACTTTTATACCACTTTATCATTTACAAGTGAACAAGGATTACAAAACACTTTCTCCAATTCTCATTAATCCCAAGTACACACAATAAGGCATACAATGTTCAATACGCTTAACGCAGGGTCAATAGGTTCATTTACGTAAAAGTAATGAAATCAACTCGGTACCTGAACCTTCCCTTTACGTCGAGCCACATAATCCAAACCAACAAATAAAATATAGAACACCTATAAGAAAATATGATCAACAATACCCATAATGCTGATTTTTAAAATGGGTTCTAAATTAATATAAAATTCATCCTCGAAGGATAATGATAATCTTGAATTTTTATAGAAAAATATGTTTCCCAAATATTTAGGAAATCACATGCAAAATTGTATTGAAAAAAGAGTTAGAAATCATCCCCAAAAGTCCAGAACATAGGATTAAAGTTCATGAGAAAACCCCCAATAACCAAGTCCGAGAGCCTTGCTCAAATATGAAATATTTCTTGAGAAATGTCTTACCCATGATTAGGGAAGTTCGAATATGAAGTTTTATAAAAAAAGAGTTAAAATAAACCTTGAAATTCTCAATTTATCAAAGTTTAACTTTATGGGAAAATTCCAAATTCTCAAGCGCGGTTAATATGATAAAAATAATTGATGCATCAACAAGTTTACACCAAAATCAAATTACCCATAACATAAGGATCTTAAATATACATTTTTCATCAAAAACCGAGTATAAATTGATAAAATCACATTTTTCTCCCAATAATATATGGATTTGGAAAGAAAACCAGATGAAGAAATCATGCTTTTTTTTCAAAATGAGGATCAAATACTAACCTCGGTATTAAATTGAGAAGAATGCCACAAGAATCACTCTATTACGAGCTCTAAAGCTCCCAATATGCTCAAAATACCAAATTAACACAGTCTTAAATTTTAAACACTTGCACAACAATATTTACACCATAAACTAGCAACTTAATTTTTCACTAAAAGACCCGTAACTTCCTTATACGACAGATAAATGAAATATTTCTTATTTCTAAATGTCTTAAATAATGATATAGAGTTGCTCGTTCAATCGAAACTCAATTCCGTTCTCGTTTTCCAGTCAAATTTCAATTCTTCTCGGTAAACAATTATTTCATATGTCGCGATAAAAGTTCAATCTTTTTTTAGCAAAAAATGCTCCAAACTTTTCTTATCAGTTCTATCATTCATACTTAAACTTTCAAATGTTGTGGAATAATTTTTCGATCTTTAAAACTAATAACGAGCTTTTAGTTGATACAAATTGCTGAAACAATGCCAAAGCACCTAAAAAGCTTAAAAACTCACCTAACCATCATTCGGAACATCCCAATCACAAACCAAATATGCTACTAGCTTGGAAAGGATAATGGAATCATCAAAACTCCCAAACAAGATCACCTTAACCCGATATTGACCAAAATCAAATTTAACTTGAGAATCTCAAAATTTCTAAATAAGAACATGAAACTCATCCAAAAGTTTTTGGAATTGGTCCTAACCTTCAACTAGAGCTAATATCATCATTTGAAACTAGTGGAATCATCAAAACTTGAAAATAACCTAAAGCATTGACTAAAGTCAAACTTTAGCCTTAACTTTTCCAACATCTCATCTAATGGTTCAAAATGAAATCAGAAGTCTTCAAACTTATATCAAAAATACATCAGTCACATTTTGGAGCTGATAGAACTGACAGAATTCCATTTCAAGACTCGAAACGTCAAATGTTTACTAACTTCAAACATGCTCCCGACTTGCTTCATGGATGACTATTATTTTTACATGATTTGAAGTAATGACTGCTAGCATTTATATAATTGAATACTAAGATATTGTTGTCCCTCCACATATCGACAAATAACTTATTTATGACCAAGCTTTATGTAGATCAGATGAATACCATACATCTGCTTAACCAATCATTTCTAATATAAATTCTTTGGAATAAAATAAACTCATGTCCATGATACTCTAAAAATATCTAAATAAGTACGTAACGTCATTCCAATTTCTTCTTGTTGGGAGAAGCTGAATTTTGCCAATAAAGTCACTACAAAATAAATATGTGATAGAGTATTATTAGCAAGGCACATCAGTGCCTTGTTTGTACCAATATATGAAGTTTCGTCGTCAAGAAGCACATTGATGAGTTTGAGATTTGGACTCAATTAGGGCTTTGTTTATATAGGTTTAGTGTCCTCAAATGCTCAATTTATGCCATGAACTGATGAAAAATCCTTGAATTTCAGGTATATGGATTGAGGAACAAAGCAAGGACACTAATAGGCAAAAAGGACAACACATGTTGAAAAGAGAGAGAAAACCAAGCCTGACGATCGCCAAGAGAACTCGGCGAGTCGCAAAATTACTCCTGGACCTCCTAAATTTACAGAACATTGATCCTGAAATAGGAAGAACTTAGGTGAACTGCATTCTCTATTTGCAAATCGCCGACTGCATGGACGTAGGACGACCATGTCACTGAAAGTACTGGTTGAGACCAAGGTGAATTCAAATTGGTGACCTAAACGACAAAAGGGCGCATCGCGGAAATGATTGGCTATCCTAATTTAAATCGCCTAAAATTACAGTGTTTGAATGAGGAAAATGTGAAGAAAGATGGTGACAGAAAAGGATGATCAGCGAGTCGTCGAATGGTCGGCGAAGCCCGAATTTTCTCGCCGATAGGCCCTAAAATGCCACACCTCAGATTAGTATAAATTGATTTCTGGAAGCGACAAAAAGCATTCAGAAATCGGGAGGAACAAAATAGATAGAGCAAAAACACTACTATTGTTGATTTTAAGCAATTTTTGCAAGATTTTTCAATTGGGTATTGTAATAAAGAAGATATTATTCATCTTAGAATTTTGATTTTCAAATACCCATCCATGGAGCAATTAGTAGGTACTGAATTTCTTCCTTTTAAGATGATTGGATGAAACCCCGATCTTGGAGGTTTGACAATGTAACCAATTGTTGCGTTTCACTTAATGGGTGCTAGTTATTATCGATTTTTGGTGTTAATTTGAAGTGGGTCTGAGTTATTACTATGGTTTAACCCACATACTTTATGTTTATTTCAATATACCTCAGGGTTTTATGCTTTCTTGAGAGAGAAGTGTAGAGTTAAGGTAATAACTTGGCGTTCATAGCTAGTGGGTCATGACGGTTTCAACTTGAGAAAGTGAAACTCCAGATTCATCCTTTGTATCTAGCTCGAGAGAGTAGATTTGATTAGATTGTGAGCTGGTGTTCTTATGGAGTGCATTGAGGTTCAAAAGAACTCACTGGAAATAAGGTAATTGTTCGAGAGAAAACTGCCTTACCTAAAGTCCATCTTACCCATGATGAATTAGCATTTTTGGTTAGTGATTTGCACCCGTTGAGTTGAACTTCGCAGTTGGTTAGTCAATCCCCCAAGCATCTTCTCCTTATTTGATTGTTACTTGTTGATTGCTTCTCCAAGTTTGGTTCATAGACTCCTAAAACTTTTATTCCTTCAACTGCAAAAGTCACAGTTTTAACTTCATATTTGAATTCACAATAGAATTACTATCTGTGGGATCGACTCGAACTCATTTAGTTGGGTTTTATACTGATTTATGATTGTTGAACACATAGACTTGGATGAGGTGTGCTTGAAATGTTAAATCAAAATGGCGCCGCTATCAGGGATTAGCATTGTTTAGAGTTCCTTTATCGAAGTTTAACTTGTGAATTTTTCGGCTGTAGTTGAATCGATTTAGGTTGTATTATGTTTGTGTTGCTTGTGCTGAGCAAAAGAAAGAATGAGTGAGACATAGATGAATGATAGCAAAGAAGGTTACCTAGATGATGTTGATGATGTTAATAGTGTGCCCAACCCAATCCCATTGGGTGGAATTGGTGCAATCTGCCTACCGTCGCCGAAAAGGATTCTATATTTGATGTCACGAGCATAACTCTTCATCTCCTCCAAATGATGAGACTCTATGGAGGGTTGACTCATGAAGATCCACATGAGCATGTGAGTAAATTTATAGATGTTTGCAGCCCATTTTCATTCAAGTATGTGTCGCAAGAATCAATCCGGCTCAAGTTATTTCCACTATCTCTGATGGGGGGAAGATAGCAAATGGTTGGCTGAGTTACCAAAAAGTTCTATCACATCCCGGGATGAGCTTACCACGGAATTCAATGCAAGGTTCTTTCCCCCGTCGAGGATGATGAAACTCAGAGATAACATTCAAGGTTTCAAGCGATTGGAGGGTGAATCTATCCATGAAACGTGGCTGAGGTTTAAGAAACTCTTAGTTCAATGCCCGACTGACGGACTACCAAACAATTTGTTGTTCCAATACTTCTACATGAGTCTTGATTCGGTAAATAAAAGAGTGCCTTATCAATTGGTCTGAGGGGTAATAATGTTGCAATCGTTTGAGGTGGCTTCATTTCTTCTTGATGACATGACGAAAATAAACCAAGCTTGGTACACTCGACAAGATCAAGTTTCACCTTTTTGCTTTAGAATGACTCAAGGGAAACTTGATAAGGAAAGAAAAAGGGATGAGAAAATTAAGAAGATGATTTCCCAAATGGAACTACTACAAGCACATGTGTTAGAGAATGTGAAAAAGCCCAAAGGAACAAGGGGAGTATTTAGAGTTGAGGAGGGTTCTTTTTCGAGCTATTCAAAGCCGGGGGAGAGTCAAGGTGGGAATGCTAATAGATATGAGAAGGGTTTCCACTCACTCTATTTATAGCGGGGTGGGAATCAAGGTTAGAACTCTCACAAAAAAGAAGAGCAAATAAGATACTATCAGGAATGGGCTGAGAAAGGTGAGCCTTGGAGAAGAGATGATGATCAAGAAGAAGACCACACTTAATTTACTGCAAGCCCAAAGTCAAAAGGGAGTGCAAGTAGTCTCTAGGTGGACGACTTGTTGTCTCCGATCCTTGACAAAGTGGAAGGTTTAGATGATTTGCTAAAAGGGATGAAAGTCATTTTATCTTCATTGAACAACAGAGTGAACGCTCACGCTGATGCAATCAAGCTACTTGAAGGTTAGTTGAGTCTACTCTCAGCACAACTGGAACCAAAAATGATAGGGGACGGCGAAACCATACACATCACAACTTTGGAGAAGGATGGTGATAGAGGTCTGGCTGTGGTTACGCGTAGTGGGAAGGTAGCAGTAGGTGATTTAAAGGGTAATGATGAAGCACAAGCTCAAGAAGAAGGCCAAGATATTGAGGAAGAAGAGACACCTATCCAACAAAGCGTTAACAAAGAGCTACAAACAGATCCAACAAAAAGCACTCCAACTTCAAAAGTGGTGCAACCTCTTCCCAAAATAACTCCCTTGTTTCCCCAACTTCTCAAGAAGAAAAATAAGGATGAAAAGTTCAAGAAGTTCTTATCAGTGTTCAAGACATTATTGATTATCCTCCCTCTAGTGGAGGCATTGTTTGAAATGTCGGGTTATGCCAACTTTATGAAGGAGTTAGTCAAAAAGAAAAGAAGCTTGGACCTTGAAACAATTGAAGTCTCCCAAAGTTGTAGTGCAATTATGACTAATGAGACAATAAAAATGAAGGAAGATCTCGGATCCTTCACCATTCCTTGCACAATTGGTATGCTCCAATTTGCCAAGGCCCTATGTGATTTAGGAGCAAGTATAAACTTAATGCCATATGCGATCTATAAGCAACTTGGGTTGGGTGAAACAAAGTCCACAACAATAAGGATTTTGATGGCAGACCGATCTATCAAGCACCCTGTGGGGATACTCTATGATATCTTGGTAAAGGTTTACTGATTCATTTTTCCGGATGATTTTGTCATCCTTGTTTGCTAGATTGATGTGGAAATTTCAATTATTTTGGGAAGACCTTTCTTAACAACCAAGAGAGCGTTAGTATATGTCGAAAGTAAAGAGTTGTAGTTCCGGGTAAATGAATATGAAGTAACCTTTAATGTGTGTAAGTCCATGAAACACCTAAGCGATATTCATGTGGTTTGAACTATTGATGTAATTGATGAAGTTGTGGCTAGTGTTAGCCATTTGATGTGCATGAGTGAGCCATTAGAAACGGTACTTGCAAACTATGATGAGTCTGAAGTCCAAGGTTACGATGAGTTAGTAGCTGCCCTTTTGGGTTTGGGAGAATACTCAAAGACTAAAGCAGGCTATTGATCTAAAGAATCGGGAGAATCCTCTCGTGAAGTCATCAATAGAGGAACCACCAAATCTTGAGTTCAAAGTGCTCCCCTCCCATCTTCGATATTCATTCTTAGAGGAAAATAACACCTTGACCATAATCATTGCAGCTGATTTGCTTGAATGGAAAGTGAAGTTGCTCCTTGGAGTGTTGAGAAGATATATCAAAGCCGTTAGATGGACTATCGCTGACATTGTGGGCACTCCACCCGGCATTCGCACTCACAAGATTAAGCTTGTTAGCGAGTGTAAGTGGAGTGTTCAGCATCAAAGAAGATTTACCCACCAATGCAAGAGGTGGTAAAAAAGTAGATAATAAAGTGGTTGGATGCAGGTGTGATCTACCCTATTGTAGATAGAAAGTGGGTGAGTTCGGTACAATGTGTACAGAAAAAGGGAGGCATCACAGTTGTCCCAAATGAAAAGCCGGAGCTTGTCTCTAACTAGATGGCGAGCATGCATGGATTATCAAAAGTAAACTCATGGACTGATATACTCAAATTACACATCCCTAAAGAAGTATAAGCGATGGTTATCAAGTAAATAACCCAAATTGTAGGTTAGGGTTGTTCCCACGAGGAATATGGTTTAGACTTAAAGTTTACTCACTATAGTGTTTGTTTAGTCATGTTATTTCCGAAACAAGTAAATAAAGGGTGGGGGGGTTGTGAAACAAATGACTAATTATTGTTAAGTAACAAGTGACCAAGATTCGAACTTTATTGTTATCAATGAGAGAGAGAAACTAGGGTGTATGTATTCCCCATAAGTTTTTAACGCGGTAATCCTAATAATACTAATCTTTTCCTAGTGTATCTCATGCAAAGTGGTAAGATATGTATCCCTAAGTTCTTGGTCTGCCAAATAGGAATTTCACTCCACACCTTGGTCCGGCTACGTGTGTATAATTTACTAACCCTTACCTTTACCTCAGATTAGTCATCATATCAATGTATGGCTTAGTTTTCACCCTCGCACCAATTGACATTAGACTGTTAGATAGTATGACACTAAATCTCTGTTTATAATTATTTTCTTATTAACTACTTCCTTGGTCCGGTAAGTAGCAATAAGGCGAGTTCTAACGTTGGCCACTGTTAAAAAGACTTCTAAACGAAAGAATCATCAATATATGCATCAACACTAGTCAAGAATTACTTATTTATTATTAATACATTGTTAATTGGTCATGCTTCCCACAACCCTAGTTGTGGATTTATTTACTCATGCTTCAAAAGAACATAATTCATATTTGATAAAAAAATTCATGAACTTATGATTAGAGTAAAGAAACCTGAAATCTTGAATTGAATTCCAAAGCAAAAATCTTATAAACCGAAATTAGGAAATCAAATTGCCAAAGTTTACAAGTTAATTCCCAAGAAAATACCAAGAACTAATAGTATAAAATGGTGTCTAACCCCCAAAAATGAGGTTAACATACCCTATTTATAGAAAAACTTGTCCTAAACAAAAAGGAAACGAAATAAGGAAATAAAACTTCTGGACGTGGCTTCGATCGATGAGACTGACCTACGGACCATGGTTCGACCTATAGTCCGTAGGTCCATTCCGTAGATTGATAATTAGAACTTTTCCACAGAGGTTGGAACCTTGAACTTCCAAATGCAAACAACGGGTGTGAAGTACGGACCGTAGGTTGAACTAAAGTCTATGGGTCCCTTTCCGTGGCTCCACACTTAGAATTTTCATCAAGTACTGGAACTTCAACGCCCAATGATCATTGACGAATGTGCAAGATGACCTAAGGGTCGACCTACGCTCCGTCACTCGCCTTCAAAGTTCCACACTTAGTTAGAATTCCCGATGATCATTCACTCCTACCCACGACGGACCGTGACTAGACCTATGGTCCGTAGGCCATCTCCGTAGGTGGCTCTTTCTGCAGAATTTCAGTTGTCATCTCTCTCGACCTCGTGCAAGCCTATTTTCTGCAAATATAACACAATAAACATTAGTTCTAATAAAATATGGCGCTAGACACACACAACTCTGAAGTGAAATGTATTAAAAATACCATAAACTAATGGCTTATCAACACCCTTAACTTAAATTCGTTGTTTGTTTTGAAGCGACAGACTAAGACTCTAACCGACACTTGTTTAGAAGCAGATATTCAAACTCAAGCAATCACATGGCTTTCTATCCTGACTCCCTTTCCTAGTGGAAATCATTTCTCTTAGACTCAACAAGCTAACTCATGCAGATCAAGATATGACAAAGATCGACCAATAGACACACAACATACACTTTTCATAATCACCAAAGTTCAAACTCACCGACAATGTAACTAGTGCCCTCACTTCAAACGAAATCCTTTTCACACAGACGATAAGAATTTTACGTTTTAGGATTCATTCAATACTCACGCTCAGAAGTGACTTCAAATACAGTTAGTGCTCAATACCATAGGCTTGCCCTTTTTTTCACTTCTTTGACTCTTCCAACTAGTTGATAGGATCCCTATAGGACTTTCTTAGCTTGTAACGTAGGCTCAGGGTAAGGTGTGGTACATTTGGGTACTTTTTAGTGACTTTCTGCCCTCCTTGACATTACATTGGCTTTTTACCTCTTTTGTCAACCTATTTTTTTTTACATCCTTTCATTTTACCTTCTTTCCCTTGAATCCTTTCAACATGGATGTGACTTTAGACTTTGTGGCTCTTTTTTTTTTTACTTTATTTTTCTTTATTTTTCAACACTTTTATTTATAATATTTTTGCTTCTTTTGCACAAAGGCACATCCTCATCTATCTTTTCTTTTTCTCTTTTCAACACAAAACTCTTTTCATACCCTTTTTTATTTCGGTTTCTTCTTTCATAGCAACTGAAATGACCCCAAAAATGACTGGAAATATGCTTCGAAAACACCTATAATTGTAATTTCCATATATCTCAAAATCTTTGCATGATTTCAGAAATTCAACTTCATATTCCTATTCATGGGATCAAATTGAGTGGGGGATGGGTCTAACCCGAATTTTAGAGCAACCGTATTAAAATTTGAAAATCGCAAAAAAGTGCAATTTGGAGTGTCAACTTTAAAGGGGTATATCTCTTAGAACACAAGGAACTGGAAGGGACACAACCTATTAAATTAAAGCTCTTTGAGTTAGCTTTCCAACGCACTTGGTTTCACCTCATTCCCAGTTAGGATGAGGGAGTTATGACCATATTTGTAAAACTTGTCTGTGCAGATTTGCAATTTCCAGTGAGCTATTTTTTTTTTGAGGCTAAGTGTTGGGGACGTTTTTTATAAAAAGGGGATATGTCCCATACTTAGTCATTTTTAACTTCAAAAACACTATCTAAGCCCTCTCCAAAACTCCACCAAGATCCTCAACCAAATTCAAGCATCTCAAGCTCTAATTCCGGATTCAAGACTCAATTTCATGCTTCAATTCTCCATTCCAATCTTCATCAAGGATTCTCCAAAGTTGAGGTGTGTGGGTTTGATTGTGGAAACTTTCCTTTCCACAAGTCCATACATTTATCGTCTATTTCTACTTCAAGTTTACGAGTCCTTATGGTTATTTATGAAGTCTTGAAGTATGGAATTACTACTACACACCCTATTATGGTCTATTTTGCATATTATCATGAAATGGAATTATTATGTGATGTTTATGGTTTTCATGCTTCCACGATCAAATTATGAAGGTTGATATATATATATATATATGTATGTTGTTGGTGGGCTGATTTATATGGATTTTGGAATTGGTTGGACTTAGTA